>PYXC01002641.1:4025000-4032500 GCA_015244755.2 Tenualosa ilisha | reverse complement strand
TCGAGCCGAGCCGAGTGAAGAGGAGTTTGGGAAACAGGCCGTGTGACAACACACTGTCAGCCCACCCAAGGCAGCAGAACAAAGCTTAGAGATTCTCCATTTGCCAGCAGTGATGCAAGATTTTGTGAGAATCTGCCCATCTGCCACTGTTTATTTATTTATTTATTTATTTATCTATCTATCTATTTATTTATTCATTGCGGTGAGGGAAAAAAAATGGCCCCAAAACAAAGGAAAAAATGGAAAAGCCGTGCAGGATGTGTGAGTGACTCTTTCAGGGAAAACAATACACGGCTCAAACTGTAAAGCCATCTGTTGAAGTGGCTCCATGTTGCCAACTCACTGGCTCACTCATTCACTTGATCTTACTAGCTTCCTATTCTTTCCCCTGTCTGTCCCTCACTGTTTACTGGACGGACAGGTGAAGGTGTGTGTGTGTGTGTGTGTGTGTGTGTGTGTGTGTGTGTGTGTGTATTGGGGGGGGGGTCATGGCTTGGAGCGGGTGCTGCAGATTGTACTACATGGTGTGTCCCAGGCCCAGTGCCTTGGGGGTGGAAGGGGGTCCTGCGCTGGTGAACATACGCCGACACATGACCTTGTCCTGGAGGGTCGCCCTGCTCCTGGCATGGGGCGGAGGGGCACCAGATGGGCCTGCTAATGCGCTTGGCAATGGCGCGCGAGCGGGGGAACACACACAAACGCGCACACACACACACGTCGCTCCTCCAGGTGAGACCCTCCAACTTGGAGCCCCCACAAGCCCCTAGAGGTGGGGGGCACACTTCATTAACAGCACTGCGGGGGGGCCAGGTGGAGGGGGTTAGGGTTGGTTGAATTTGGGCTGAATTGTGGTGGGCTGCTACCAACATACCCCAACACCCCATACTACCGATAACCCAACCCATGAGTTCATCAGCTGTCTGTCCAGTGCTGTGTGTGTGTGAGTATGTGTGTGTGTATGCTAAGTGTGTGTGCGTGTGTGTGTGTGTGTGACAGAATGACAAAGAGAGGCAATGCCATGTGCTACCTGGTAGGGAGGACCACAGGTGTCATGAAAAAGAAGTAAAAGATGTCATTGATGTACATTGATTTACTGTAAAATACACTTACAATTATATTTTAAACTTTTGAATGCGGTTTACAAGTGTACATCAATAAATACTGAAGATTACTTCTCTGGGACACTTCCAAAACCTGGAAGCCAAACAGTGGGCTGCCAACTGCCAAAAACCAACCCACAAGTTCATCGGCTGTCTATCCGATGCAGTGTGTTTGTGTGTGTGTGTGTGTGTGTGTGTGTGTGTGTGTGTGACGGAATGACAGAGAGAAACAATGCTATGTGCTACCTGGAAGCTAAACAGTGCTCCGCACTCATCCTGTTCCTCTGTAATCTGTTGCTGAGTTTGTCAGAAACTAACTTGACTGTTATAAAATAACTTGAATATTACTTCTTTTGTTTAAACTTTTGAGACATCAACTTAATTTTTTGCTTTCCAGAGAGAGATTCACTTTTACTTTTGAATAGCATTTTGTACCATTTATTAAAATCAGACCTTCATTATTCCCTCGAAGCCCAGCTTCCTCAGAGTGCCAAGGCCGAGAGAAAGAGCCGGGCCCATTTGGGCTAATCAAGGGACAAATGGAAAGAACATCTCCACAAGGCTCCTACACACAGGGGGAAAAATGTGTAAAACGTGAACAACGACTTGAAAAAAAGAGCTTGTATTCTCAAGGTCAGATGAAGATGGATTAAATAAACTTCATTCACTTTTGTGCTGGAGAGGCACAGCTGCCATGTTTAAATGAGCCATCCACCTATTGACTGAGAAGCATTGATGAAACCTTGATGAAAATAATGAAAATAACAAAGGTTTGCTTCACTTTTATAGTCTCTTGTTTAGATAGGTAAGTCCGGAAAAAAAAACAAATAAACAACAAAAAAAAAACATTTATTAACGTAAACCACAAAAGAATAGTCATTGTTTGTAAGTATGTGGAAACAAGACTTATGCTCTCCAGACTTTTTTTTATATCTTTACAAGACTAAAATGCACTTATACTTTCTGATGTTCTGTGTAGAAACAATCAGTGCTAATTTACTGCTTTTATTTCACCACAAAAATAGCACTGAGTAAGTGCTAATAAAAGCAGGAGTTATTGGACAAGATGGGGAAATGCATTGCCCTCTACACAGCCCCGAGTCAGAGAGGCCCTGTCAGTCATAGTAAGCGCTGTTTGCCACAGCTCAGTTCTTCGCTAGGTTTCTTGATGCTAATTGAACTTAGCTTCCGGCAATTTGCTGCTCAATTTGCCAGGCCTGTGAATGCAATGTCTGTTTGAACTCAGAGCCGTGCCTCGTCAGCACATCAGCAACCCACCGGAGTTGAGGCCTCAGAGGGAGAAAAACCCTGACTGGAGCCCAATGAAAGAAGGCTAACCATTAACTCTCTTTACATTAGCAGAATAATTAACAGTAATATCGAAATCATAACAATCATTATCTCCATAAGCACTGTCGTAATAACACCATTTGGGTCGGTCGTAATAGGAGGCATTATCTTTAATACTGAATGTGACTGACCTAAGCAAAAGTGAGGGGGCCTAACGATTCTAAGCCTTCCCCAGAGAGACATTAGAAAGAAGATAAAGGTTTCGGTCGGCTCTTTGAACAGAGAGGGCACATGTATGATCTCCAGAAACATGACCACAAACACATCAAACTATATCACACCCACTCCCACCAAAGACCATTATGGCTTGTGACCACAACGACTTTTTGTTCTCTTCTCTTCTGGAGAGAGAGAGAGAGCGCGAGAGAGAGCGCGAGAGAGAGAATATGATTTATTTGAGTTTAATGTGTTAGTCCTCTCTGCCACTGCTGCCTCTCTATCTGTGTCTCAGGCAGTGTTTGCTCATTCTGCACATAATTCAGCCTGCTCTGACCAAAGTAAATAATGCACACCTGTCTGGTCACTTTGTAGACAGCTTATGTGGCGCCGGCTGTGTGACCACACTGTGAGTACAGCTGGATAGCTAATCAATATTTGAAGGTGTTTTCATAGTTGGATGCCCGGAGCAGGGAGAGGGGAGGGGTCAAGTTGGAAAGAGAGGGAAACAAGTGTTATCCTCCTCACAAATACAATAGGTATGACTTTCACACGGTCAACCTGGCTCTTTGGTCAAATGAGAATATAGAGTAATAAACAAAAATGCTTATGTCTTCATTTCATTGACAAGAGTCTATTCATCAACACCAAATATACTCATGTAATGTCTCTGAATGTCTGTCAACAAGGACATGCAAAGAGAGATGGTAAAGCTTCTTCAGTGTGCCTGCACTAGAGGTAAATTGTTTTCTGACTGCTGCAGGAGAGTGACAGTAGTGCCACAGGATGGCAGGCTTCTCAAACCAGCCCTTCAGAATGAAGCTCCAAACCACAAAGCCAGCGCCCATTCGCCTTTCATGCTGTTTTGATATCATCAACTCAGCCGATGGAAAAGTGCTAAACGAAACGTTTTGACCTTACGGCGGTGTGTGGACATCGACCCAAAAACATATATTCATTACCACGTGGCTAAGTATTCTGGTAAGCTGACAATTTCATTGGTCCACTGTGTTGAGCCTTGTCCATTTCCTCTGTTGCCCAGGTGGCACAGTGGCTGCAGATTGCCCTGTCTGTCTGTGAGCCCCAGCTGGCTGGCGGAGGACTGTGGAGAGGCTTGTCTGCTAAGGCAATGTCCAGCCCAGCCCAGCCCAGCCATTCTCCACTTGGTGTTTAACAGATGGCCAGCCGTCATAAAGACGCTTAACTTGACCCAGTGAAGCGGCCAAACAATCGACTGAATTCCATTACCGTTTACGGCTAATTGCAATGGCGGCCGATATGGTCAACATGACCAATATGAAAACATTACTGCATATTTAAAAGCACTCTCCTCTCTGATTGCCTCTCCTAAATAACAGGTTCATAGGACAGGTGGGGCTCTTGTAAGAGAGCTCTGTTGTGCTCAATGCTGTAAAAAGCCTTTTTTCTTCTATTAAACTCTGTGCAAGCTCAGAAAGTGGCAGAAGTTTAACGTGCAACTTGAAAGTTAAAAACTCCTTTTCATTAATGAGTACATATTTGAAGCAAGAAAGATTTTTCAGAACAATTTTCTGATTTTCAACTACAGACACACTTTGTTAGTATTTTCAGTCGTTTTTTAGAACTGTCTTTATGAACGTTCTAAAACAGAATTTGCTTTGCACGAGGTCACATGAGGGAGTCCAGCCAAGTTTGTCAGCAATATCCATGCAAAATAATGCATTATAATGGCATGTTTAAGACAGGCATAGTTGAAAATAAAATGTGCAGGCAAATGCATTTTAAGCCTAATAATTATAACAGACAGTGATTTAGGGAACTAACATCCACCATCAGCAAATGAATTTGGTTGAGGAGAAAAGTGGACATGGTGAGTAAGATAACAAACTTTATCGTTAATAAATACAGGCAACTTAGTTCATGTAAACATGTGTTAGCAACTACCACAGGATTTTGTTAGCCAGCAGTAGGATAACAAACAAGGAAAAGGAAGCCTGCTACCTAACCACCTGCTACCTAATTCAAATGGTCTAAACTAGAGCCGTCAAAACATAACGTAACTTGAAAATCGAGATGTCAGACATTATTTGAATAGCAGGTTACTGTATGATTTCATTTGGTAGGGAAAGCTGACAATGTCAGCCATGTTTTATCCATCTTAAATATGATGAAACAAGACTGTAGATGAGACAGATGTGCCTGATGCTCCACGCTCCAGCAAGTGAAAGACGGAGACTACTTCCTCTTATGACGCATGGCATACAAATGTCACGCACACAACATTCAAGAGGATTGCTTAAACTGCTTAAAAAGTAGTAGTAAAAAACTTTTCAAAAGATTTTCTTAGAAAAGATTTTCTAAGAAAAGATATTTTCTTAGAAAACATATGAAATCATTCCTGAATGTTTTGATGTTCATTTCTGATCATTCTGAACTTTATGTGTAAATACACGAATACATTTTAACTTCCAAGTTGCTCTTTAAGGAACTTGCCTTCATAGTGTACTTCATCTTAATCTTTCAGAGGTGGCAGCATGTTTGCTTGGGAGTCTTCCAGTGTGAATGTCAGTAATCAAGTCACGGTGAGTGCAAAACACAAGTCAAGCGACAGACTCTGACTCACTCGCATCACTCGCAAACTCAGTTGCCTTTCCTCTGACTCACGCCTAGATAAACAAGCAAGCCGTGGCTCATGAAAACCACACACACACACACGCGTGCACACACATACGCACACATATACACACACACACAAACACACACATACATACACCCAGGCACACACACACAGACACACCTAAACACACTCACACATACACACACACACACACACACACACAGGCAAAGAACTAAAGGAATAAATAAGTGGAACCAGTGAAAAGAGGAAACACAGAGCAGGTCTGGAAGGTAGGTGCTTCACACAGGTTCAGCATCACACCCTCACACACTTCCTGCTCCTGGGACAAGACAGAGGGGGGCTGCACACCCAGATAGACAAAGATGCACAAGCACAACTCCTTGACAGGTGGTAAGGGCCAAACAAATACAAACCAGCATGAGAAGCACAAGACACAGCAGACAGAAAGACAGACAGAGAGAAAAGAAAAGTGCTGCTTGCTAGCGATCAAAAGGGGGGCTATCAAAAACATCCAAAAAACATCCTTGAGAAATGAGTTCCGTTTCAGTGAACAGCTCTCAGGAAAGCCACCAGCTGGCAGCTGGAGGACATCTATTAAAGGCTTCATAATGTCTGAAGAACATATATAAGAGGCAATGGATCAGAAGGTGAAATTCAAAAAAGTTTCCTTTAAACTGGGAGCCTAAGATGTTTAGGAAAATCCACCTACCCAGTGCACCATAATCCAACTATTCTGGGCCACACACTCTTATTCAGTATGCATGCAGTTTGTCCTGAACAGTTCATTTACTGTGCGACGTTAACGTAATAGGTCCAGCTCCAAACACCTTTTTACTCGATTCTTCTGCTGGGAATGACAAGAGTATTTTGGTCCCTTGTCACCACTGTAGCGTAGTGGACGAGTGATAGCAAAGCAGCCCCAGTCTCTTTAACCTAAATGTCCAAACAGGTTAGACTGTGTCAGGCCAATTAAATTGGTTCTCTCAGACAGCTCTGCCTAAGACGCGCAGATAATTCAAAGCGAAGCACTAGCAAGATGGCGTCGGATTCGCCAACCTGCTCGGTTAAACGGCCTCGTTCACAGGCTAGATTGCAGACGAGCCGGGAGAAGCTAGAGCTGGAGTGTGTGTGTGTGTGTGTGGTGTGTGTGGTGTGTGTGTGTGTGTGTGTGTGTGTGACTGCCTAGAGGGCAGCATGTGGCCCTGCTCAGCCTGCTCAATATTTAAACAGCTGGAGATTGGATGAAGATGGGAAATGAAGAGTGACACACATATGTATACACACACTTGGATACACACACACACGCATAAGCACACACACACATGCTCGCTCACACACACACACACACACACACACACACACACACACGTGCGCACACGCACACAGACACACACATGCCCACACACATGCACGTATGCACACACACACACGCGTGCGCACACACACACACACACACACACAAATGACTGGGGAGCTGGAGGTGAATGATGAGGAGAGGAAAAAGACACATTTTTGCTCCTCCAGTTTGAGATGGCCATTGTTGAGGGTCTCATGTTGAACAGCACTGCCACTGAACTGTCAGACAGCTTCACCACACAGTAAATAACTCTGACAGATGGAAAAGAAGAACACACACACACACACACACACACACACACACATATAGGAAGGCTTTGAGAAGGGACGATATATATCCCGCTACAAGGAGAGAGAGAGAGAGAGAAAAAAAATGAAATTCTGGAATGAAATTAATAAGCAGAATGTATTACATGAATAATGACAAATCACTTCCATGGCCAATTAGATTATGCACAGCATAATGATTCTAATTTCCAGATATGGAAACTCCTGCAATTGCCATTACTCATTTGTTGACTCTAGTTTTAATCCTACAATGTCAGTGTGGTGCTACTGATTCTGGGAAGCAGGAGTTTTCACTGCCAGTAGAGGGGAAATTCTGCATGTTTGTGCTTTAAATTGATGCATGATGTGGTCTAGTCTAGTTTACCAAAAACATCTGTTCTGTGACAGAGGACACATCTGGACATCTGAGTTCTATTTATGCAATAGCAAATACGAATGAGAAATAAATATGACTAATGCTCAGATCCTCAATATAGATTCACTATACAAGTGCTCAAATCTCTACATAACAGCTAAAAGCAAACTGTACATTTTTTAGCCTTTAGTCTTATGTGTTAGAGTGTGCTTAAGTGTGCTCCTGTACTTGTGTGCGAGGACGTGCGTGCACGCTCGCACACACCACATATATATACA
>PYXC01002641.1:3995000-4022500 GCA_015244755.2 Tenualosa ilisha | reverse complement strand
GCCAAAAGGTGTGTGTGTATTTGTGTGTGTGTGTGTGTGGGCGAGTGTGTGTGTTGAGGGGCACAGTGGTATGTGAGGCCGTCGGCATCCCCCATCTACCACCCGCATGCATTAATCCCTGATTAATCTCTCCATTAAAATTAATCCCACGGCTGATTATTCCATTAATAATCCATGGTGTGAGAGGGCTGTCTGCGAGGGAGACAGGGCAGCGATTAACCTGCCCCCCCCCCTCCCCACACACACACACACACACACACACACACACACACCTCCTGCACTGCGCCGCTGGTGACGACTCTGGACTCTGGACTCTGGCCTACACCTCTCCTTCCAGGGCTGCAGGACCCCCATCTCAGTCCTATGGCCAAGCCCTCATGGCTAACACACACACACACACACACACACACACACCACACACACACACAACCCCCCAGGGCCTCTTCTCACAACCAGGGCATGCTGTCAAGGGAGTGTGTGTGAAATAAACCTCCCTCCTTATTCCTGATTCCATTGTTGGCAATAAAGGCTGTGCTGGTGTTGGTGTGTATACAACTGTGTCTTTTGAACTGTCTGGATTCACAGGACCTGGCTTTCCAGGACTTATTACCAGGATCAGTCAAACTCATCTACAATGGATACTGCAGAGTTACAATATTGCACTGGATAAACAGGTATTTCTATTGATCCAGCAGCACAATATGCTGATGCTTTTTTTGTTTTCTTGTTGCAAACCAAAAGCCTTGGGAAGCTGGCGCTCACAAAATATGAGAAGGCATTTGCAGAACAGATTACGTTTCCAGTAAGACACCTTTGAATAATAAATACTTCTCAACTTGTGTGAATTATGCATTGCTACAACAAATAAGATCTCAGTGGAAGGAATTAATTTAAAATGCTCCACAATCCAATAAAATACAGTCATTAATGAATGTGCAAAGTGGACTACATATTTTATGTGTCTTGACACAATGATGAAGTATTTGTTTGCTTTCTAAACAAAACAAACCCCCAAAAAACTGCTGCAGCAAAAAAGCCTCTCCTTGCCATGTGTTTAAATGAAAAAAAAGCTCAGGCTGTTTATGTCTTGCACTTCCAACCACACAAACTAGTGAAATAGCTACTGGCAAGATAAATAATAAGCTCTCCAAGATGCCAAATCAAATGGTGTGCCCCACTGAAATTATTGCCTGGGTGTTAGAATACTAACTAAAACCATGTCAATAGGAGGTTAGGCTTTTTTCTGTATTTCTATAGAGAGTTATTATGATGTGCCCCATCAGAACACAAGGGCTTGCACTGCCTCTGTTTTGCTCTGCTCTCATCAATCATTTCTCGGTGGTCTTGTTGTTAGCTGTTAGCTTTCGAATTCAAAAACAAGGCGCTCGTTAAGTATTCGCACGATTCGCGCACCGCCAGGCTCCAAAAATCAACGTGTGCCACTTCAGCCTGCGAGCTAGAAGGTACGAAAAGCAAAAAAAAAAAAAAAAAGGTGGAGAGGTGCCACGCATGAGACTTTTTTATTCGATTCTAGGGGAGCCCGTCAGACACTCTCTTTCGCTCGGTATGGGCTCATAAATGTTTGAGCTGAGGGTTTACTGGAAGCCAGGGCTGCTGCTCTAATATTGAGAAAGCATCTGTGAGTTTGGAACAAAGCACTGACTACTGCAATAAACAACCAGCCTGATCAGGAAAGATGAGAGACCCGAGGAAGAGAGAGAGAAGATGAAGAAGAAAAAGAAAAAGAGAGAGGAAGAAAAAGAAAAAAAAAAGAGAGAAGACGAAAGGAAGAAGAAAAAGAAGAGAACAGAGCAGTATTTGCTTTTCAGCAACTCCCTCCAAACTCCTGGGCTGAACCTGACCAGTTCGTGACCAAATTTGAAAGTGGCAGCGGAGGATAAAAGACAATAGTTGAGCAGAAGAAAGGAGGAGAGAAATCCCAAGCCGAGGTGTGGAGGACGCAGCGAGGGGCTCCAAATCAAAAGAAGCTGGCAACTGTGAGCGTACTTTTAACCCTCAGACTGAAAACAACTATGCACATCACTCCAGTCTGAGACCGTGCATTCTCCCAGTGTATTCTGGGCTATGTGCTCAGACTCGCTGAATTACTGGGCTTATTTAAGGGTGATATCCAGATGGGTAACATCAGCATAATTTCTGCAGCAAATGTTTAGGTATTTCTCTCTCACAGACACACACGCGCACACACACACACATGCACGCACACATGTACACACACACACACATACACACACACACACACACACATGGGCACACACACACACACACACACACACACAGGATTCAAGCACACATCAAAATCCAATAGAGGCATTTCACCTTGCTCTAGGACAAAGACACGGCAGATCCACCAGGTGCGACGTCTTCCTTACCTTGGCGATCTGGACACACCAGTTGAGCAGCAGCTGGGAGCCAATGTTGTCCTTGTGCTCGTGCACGTAGTCCAGCAGGCAGCCGTGCGGCATGAGCTGCGTGACCAGCTGGATGGTGGGGCTCAGGCAGACGCCCAGCAGACGCACCAGGTGAGGGTGCTCCATGCTGGCCATGATCAGGGCCTCCTAGGGGGGAGGGGGAGAGAGAGGAAGAACAGCATCTAAAGCTAAGGGGACTCAGTAGAAGACTCAGGAGATTCACTCTTTTAATCCCGTGAGGGAAACTCGGCCTCTGCATTTAACCCCATCCGTGATTGAGTGACACACTAACAGCACACGCGAGTGATGTGAGGCCCACGCTAAACCTCTCTACACTGTGTTACACTATTGCACTTTCAACTTAAAACAGCGCAGATTCTATGTTAGCAATATGCACTCCTTGTTAGTTCATTGAGTTGTAGCCTGAATGTTATCCTCTTTTGTAAGTCGCTTTGGATAAAAGCGTCTGCTAAATGCCTAAATGTAAATGTAAATGTAAACCGGAGCGGCCTGCCGCAGTGAGGGCGTAGGTGCCCTGCACCTCAGCTGTGGATGTGGACATGGGAGATTGATGTTCAATCACATCATCACCAATTTTCCACTGGTGGGATCGACCAGCCAGCATCAGTCACAATTCTGAGGCCCTAACCCTAAAACCAACCATCTCATCTACCACTCCAATGGATCGCTGTAGTTTTTTTCTATCAAACAAATGGTGCCTAACAGACAGAAAAATACGACCTAGGAGACCATGTCACAAGGGTTTATGCACAGGCTGTACACTCACAGATGCAAAAACTTCAACAGTATTAAATAAATACACATACATATGCATATGTGCGTGTACGCACACACACACACACACACGTGTGCACACACATACATATACACGTGCGGACTACAAACACGTTTCCATTTTTAAGGGTGGACAAAGTTATGGTCGGGCCAGTAAAATAAAGGTTAGATTTATCCGTCAGGTTTATAGTCCTTGCATAATCTATTCCATTGCTCTGTAGCTGAAGATGTGCCCTTCTTGGTCCTAAATCAAGTCTTATACTAGCAGAGAGTGGCCCTTGTGTGTGTGTGTGTGTGTGTGTGTGTGTGTGTGTGTGTGTGTGTGTGTGTGTGTGTGTGTGTGCGTGTGCTCATGGAGGCTAAGTGCCACTGTAAATCTGCATAGAGAAGGAGTTCATCTATTACTCTCTCTCTGACTTAAACTAAAATCCTGTTATCATCTTACACATGTGAGAATGTGGTTTTACTGGAGCCACACACAAACTCACACACACACAGATGCACACATCTACACATGTAACCCCCCAACAAACACACACACACACACACACACAGACACACACACACACTCACGCGCACATACACCACACACACACACACACACACACACACACACACACACACACACACATTAAACTCCCAGGGACATAAATATCCCATCCACATCCATATTTAGTGTTTGTCTGAGAGAGCTTGCGCCCTGTGATAATGAGGCGGATGCTGAATGTTCCTGTCTATTAGTGTGATGCAACGGCTGGCAAAGACCATCCCTCCCGGGATCCATTTGCATGTATGTAAATAGAGGCGAGCGTAGCAAGAATGATGCATGTGTGTGTATCTGTGGATGGGGGAGGAAATGGGGAGAAAACAGACCAGATGAGGGACAGGGCAAAAGAGATTCTGGAACTGTGATTCTAGAACTGTGATTCTGGAACTGTGATTGTGGAACTGGAGACTTTAGAACTATGAACTGCACAGAAAGGCCTTAGGAGCTATTAAAGGGCAGACCTCATACTGGCCAATTCTGTTAGCATGCTTCAGTCACAGTGATGTGGAGAGGGAGGCATGCACAACACTCACTCAGCCACACCCACTCACACACACACACACACACAACATGGCTTTGATTGTGGCATAATGAGAACTGGCCCTCCTGCTGGTCTCTAGCAGCTAAAAGTGAGTCCACACCTCTGTAGGGGCTAGTCTCTCTGTGTGTGTGTGTGTGTGTGTGTGCCTGTGTCTGTCTTTACATATGTATGATGTGTGTGTGTATCTATCTGCAGGAGACAGTGTGTGTGTGTGTGTGTTGGGGGGTCTGTGGGGGAGTGAATGTGTGTGTGTGTGTATGTGTGCGTGTATGTGTGTGTGTGTGTGTGTGTCTTGACAACACGTGCTGCTGCGCTCTGATTGCTGTTTAAATGGAGGAGCCGCATGAGGCCTCCTCTCCTACCGCCTGTCCAGCAAGGAGCGACAAAGAGGACCAATGGGAAGACTACGCCAGCTGCGACACCCAATTACCATCCCTGGCACCTCCCCCACACCCACCCCCTCCTTCCTTGCCACCATCAGCACCACCTCCACCTCCACCTCCACAAAGACAGCTCAAGGTCTTCCTCCCTTCATCTCGGTGCCAGCTGACTGGGTGATGTGCCACGTTCCATGGCGGGTGGAAGAGCTCATTAGCAAGCGCCTCAGCTGCTGGTGCACCATGGGAAATCCCTCCATTGCCTCTGGCCTGACCTGAGGGCTGCCAGTCAGAACCGCCAACACCAAGGAACCAGTCCACATCCACACACACATAACCATACTATATATACTGCAACATATACAGTATAAATGGGCAAAAATGTACACGATTTTTACATACACAACACACACACACACACACACACACACACACACACACACACCCAAGCCCGCTGACTAGTCCAATCTTCATGCAACAAAAATAATCCCTATATTGCTGTTGCAGCTCCTGAACGGGGCATCCTTTAACAGTGAGATTTGAAGGCAGATGGGGGGAAAAGGGCTCTGGGAATGGGAATGGGAATGGGTTTCACTGCCATTGCATCAGCAAACAGCTATTCAGCTCATTTCTCTTTTCACATACATCTTTCCTTTTGATGTACCGCAGGCGCCTGGTGCTTTAGGGATAGGGTGAGAATGGTGTGTGTGTGTGTGTGTGTGTGTGTGTGTGTGTGTGCGATTGAGCTGGGCAGCCTAAAGTGACATGGTGTGTCTGGGGAGTATGAGTGACAGCGGCAGTCAGGCTGTGGGACTCAAACACACACACACACACACACACACACAAACACAGACTCAGCAGAGAGGGTCACTCACATCCATGAACTCCACGTTGGCCTTAGGGCCGGTGGCCTCGTTCAGGATCTTTATGGCCACTGGGATCTTCACTGTCTCTCCCTCTGGCACCCAAATGCCCTGAATGGAAGAGGACAGATATAGGTATAGGTACAGGAAAACACATATGGATATAGGTATAGGAAAACAGACATGAATATAGGTACAGGAAAAGTGAAAGAATGTGTTAAAACATGGCATCATGTTACAACAAAATTGGGAGCCTGATTTTCATTTAGAAAAACCAGGAGCACATAATGAAAAACATCTAGACATCAGTGACAACCCCTCACCCCACCCCACCTTATAAACTGTTGTATAGATTTTCCATGTTGTTTGTTCATCAATCAGTCAAATAATCAATTCCTTTAACTTCATTCACTCTGTCAGGACACAACTGGACTGTGCATCTGTGTCTGTGTCCCTCTATCCTGGATCATTACTGTGAGACAGGCATGATGTAATGAGGAAGCCCTACCTTGTAGACAGTGCCAAAGGCTCCTGAGCCCAGGATCTTCACCCTCTTGAGCTCCGTCTCCTTGAGGATGCGCAGCTGGGCCTGGTTGGGGGCAGTTCCACTTGGAGTCAGTGGCTCCACCAGCTGGACGGGAGGAGATAAAGCAGAATCACGGCATCATTGAGGGGGCTCATGGCATAGATAGAGGCACAGTTCATTTCAGCAGATTTAATGACTAACTAACACAGAGAATGGCTCCATTCAGATATCAACCCTCTGTATTAAGATTTCCCTCCATCTTTGGGTGAAATTTGACCGATTGAGTGGCAATGGCTCTTCACTGTGGGAGCATTGAAAGAGTTTTTGAGATAAGATGGAAGGGATGAATTGAAGCAGGGGAGAAGAGAGGAGAGGGATAATCAGAGTGAGGAGGGCAAAAAAAAGAGGGGGAGCGAGGAGAAATTGAGGGATAAGATAATAAGCGGAGGGGAGTTTGGGGTGGGTCACAGTTTCATTTCCACAAGGGGATAGACAAGCAGAGAAAGAGAAGGAGAGGGAGAAAGGGAGAGAGAGAGAGAGAGAGAGAGAGAGAGAGAGAGAGGGAGAGAAAGTAAATCAGTCTTTCCCTCAGCTATTGCCTTGTTCCCTGTCTCATCACCGCTGCCTGATTAAAAAACAATAGCTGTTCTTCATTTAAATGGAATTCTAAATCAAGTGCCCTGGACAGAGGAGCAAAGAGCAGTCAAATGAGGATGAGAGAGAGCGAGAGAAAAAGGATAGAGGGAGAGATGGGGGAAAAGGAGAGCAGAGAAACAAGATGAAAAGGAGAGAACGTGAGAGACAGACAGAGAGAGAAAGAGAGAGCGAGAAAAAGAGAGAGAGAGAGAGAAAAAGTGACGGGGAGAGAGAGGCAGAGAGAGTAAGCAGTGAATGGAGAGCAGAAAAGGATGGGAGAGAGCAGAGAATGACAGGGTGGGTGCAAGAGGAATAGCCAAAGGGGCCAAGGAAGAGGATCAAGAGGAAGTGCTGATCAGAGCCCTGACTGGGAGCTGTCCATGCCCTTAGTTTTGAAACCAGCCAATGGAGCTCTCTATGGTTCTGAAATCTAGACATACAGGATGCAAATGTTCTGCACGAAGTCAGATTGAGTTACATAGTTTTAAAGGATCAGGCTGAGTATTCTAGTGTCCCAATAAAAACACGGTCATTCCCTACTTCAGAATAAAGTGATTAGTCTTCACATCCACACTAACAGCGTGCTTGGATTTCCTGCTGACCCCCTCAGAAAAGGCCTGGAAGAAAACTCTTTTTGGATTTGTTGATCACTTTGTGCTAGTTCTGTTTGACCTGATCCACAGCAGTGCTTTGCAGCTTTCAGCCATGGAGGGGGGCAAGGGTTAGTAGCACACAGCCTGCAGACACAGGAGCGCAAGCAGAAACAAACACTAGGAGGGCATGTCAGCCCCACAGGCAAGTTGCCGACCCAGCCGCCCACTCACCTAAACCCAGCCTTACACCATCTGCATACAGCCAACCCATCAATCCCGCGTGGAATTTGCGGTTGAAGACAACACGAAACTGGCCTCTGTTGCTCTAATTCACAGCATCTTTGGAGCGTTACCCTGATGTTAATGCTAGCGTTTGTACGTGAGACAGAGACAGAGATAGAGAGAATGAGTAGAGGAGAAAGAAAAAAGGAGAGGGAATGAAGGAAGATGGATGAATGTGAGAGTGAGTGATGAAGAGAGGGAGGATGAGTGCAGGAGCTTTCTGGAGAGAAGGCTATAATAGGAACAAAGTTGGCTGGAAAAAAAAAAAAAAAGTCGGCCATCTTGTCATTAGTGCATCAGTGTTTCAAGAGGCTGTCACAGAGCTGGAGAGCTGGGGACCCAGGGGGCAGGGAGGGTTGTGGGGTGGGGTGGGTGTGGTGCAGGGTGTCTGAGCCGGTGCCGGAGGCGGCATTAAGAGCTGTAATACAGCGTCTCCGGCAGACCCACTCAGCATGAGTGGCCTCTCCAGCGACTGCAGCTCCGCACTCATCATAATTCACACGCGCCAAGAGGGAGCAATGAGGATGCATGCATGCGTAGGCATACACATGTTCAAGTTCAAAGACACACACACACACACACACACACACACACTCACACAAGTGCGGGAGTGCATGCGAGCACACACACACACACACACACACACACACACACACACACACACATACACTTTATTCGTATATGCAACATTAGACCCATATGTATCCGCTGTCTCCCAGCTACTGTCAGTAGCAGCTTTCAATATTGCATGTCCACTGGACAGTGCTTGGGTAGGTGGGGCGAGAGGTGTTCAGTGTCTGCTACACAAGCAGAGAGGGGGTAGCATGAGAGGGATGGCTAATGCGAGGCCATTGATAAGCCTCACTGTGATAGAGAAAGAGAAAGAGAGAGAGAGAGAGAGAGAGGGGGAAAGAAGGAGAGACTTGATGGCACACTTGTTACAATATTGGAGCTATAATCTACAGTTAGCCTCCTTACTAGCACAGGGGGCCTGACAATGAATGGAAATGGATGCCCAGGCTGGACAGAGGATGGATGGATGGAATAGTCTAGAAGACATTGTCCCTGACAGCAGTCCCTGCCGCGCGCAGCAGAAAGGGCTTAGACAGACAGCCAGGGAGAATGGCAGCGCGTCTATTCTCAGAATGGATAGCTGGGGCTTCTGGTTTGATTGAGTATGATCAGCAAATGGCAGCTTTTTCATACTGCAAGCTTCAAGCTTCAGGACCACAACTGCTGAAAGTGCTGACTAAGAGGGAACCGCTGAGTTCACATTGGGACAGAAAGACATCTCTCTCTCACTCTCTTTCTCTCTCTCTCTCTCTTTCACACACACACACACACACACACACACTCAGACAGTCAGGACAATTATCTTTTTCATCATCATTTGTTTTGTATGATGAATTTCGGTTGATTGACAGACCCTATCAGTGGATGTTTTACCTCGGTCTCCAGGAAACGGCGGAGAGCTCGTTTCTTCTTGATGTTCTTGCGACGCAGGGACACAGCCACACTTAGACCCACGATGACCACCACAAACAGACCGCCAATCACCCCAGCCGCAATCAGAGGAGTTCTACACGGGCAGAGAAGGAAAACAAATTGTCAATAAACCATCGCTAGAAATATGCAATACTCCAGAAACAAACAAACAACTGGTAAGACTTTACTTGACGGGTGAGTGCATAACACATTCATAGCAGGTGTCATCAATTGCTCACAAAGCATTCATGACTGTTTCATAAGACTCAACATTCATACCCAGCCTTTTATCAATGTGATGATGATAAGAATGGTGATAACTTAAAAAAGCCCAATAGTCTCAAAGCAGCATTGGCATTTTTGTTTAAAATCTTTTACCTGATCATGTCATGTCAAGTCAAGTCAAGTCAGGTCAAGTGGGATTTATTTTCATTTCAGTCATATAAACTGTATATAGTGAGACTATCACCATGGATTCAAGTGGTGCCACATTTAAGATATATAGAAAGACATTTGAGACAGGCTGCTTTTAGTGCACTTAGGATACATTTAGTGCACATACATTATAAATATACATACAGTGGGTCGGACACGAACAACAAGACAGGGTAGACTTGCAGTAGACTTGTCACAGAGCACTGATTGTTGTAAGATAGGTTCTCAGTGGGGTGGAGGTAGACTATAGAGTAATTAGCAGCATAGAAAAAGTGCAGGTGTGCATTCAGTTCAGTGTGAACATTTGACATGCTATTTTTGAAATGCTTCGAAACGCTAAACATTTGAAGTAGACCATATATTCCGATATATACCAATATATTCCGTAAATTGGGAAAAAGCACTGGACTTTGCAAATGTGATTCACGGTGGCAATTGTTGCGAGGGCTGTGTGTGTGTGTGTGTGTGTGCGCGTGTGTATGTATGTGTGTGTGTGTGTGTGTGTGTGTTTGGTAAATGAATTATCTAGAACACAGACACAGAACCACACTATGCCTTTGGTGCGTGGCGGAAGATTGGATGGCGAGCTCCACATATCTGCCACCCGACACGACGATGAGTCAGAAGAGAATGCATATTAGAAAGGAGAGCAGCTCTCTCCCAGCCATGGCCACCTCTGCATAAAGAACGTGTCTTAAATGCTTTTATAATGCTACGCCCACAAAGGTTCTTTTGTATCGGAGATCGGAGATGGCACATGGGCTTTAATTTTAAGTTAATTGAAATTTCTTCTAGTGTGTTTGCTGAGCCACACGATAGGAAGCCTGAGGCATCTCTTCAACCAAGAGTTGTGACCTCTCTGCATTTCATTGTACCCACAGCCTGTGAGATGAAGTGGCATGATGTCTACATACACTTACAGGAACAGTGAATAAAACAATGAGCATTGGATGGGCAATTCACACATTCCATCCTCCCCATCTGTGTGTGTTTGCTTGTGTACTGTGTGAGTGTATCTATGAGAGGGCATCTAGCATGCATATGAGTAGGACATATTCATTATGGAATAGAAAACGACCGGTTGCTTGCTTTACAACATAAAAATAAATCATTGAAAAGTGCTGTGTTTATGCACATCAATATGTGTGAGTGGGTGAAAATGTGTGCGTGTGTGTGCGTGTGCGTGTGTGTGTGTGTGTGTGTGTGTGTGTGTGTGTGTGTGTGTGTGTGTGTGTGCGTAAGTGTGTGTGTGTGTGTGTGCATGTGTGTGTGTGTGTGTGTGTGCATTAGATCGAAAGTGTGTGAGTGCATTATGTATAGTGAATTTGTGGCTTGGGTTATAACATCTACAGAGATACACAAAAACATCTGTTCTTTATTATTTGGGTGGTGAGAAGGCCAGGAAGACACACACAGCATGCCAAGCTCAAAAAACATATTTAAATACTGTCCATTAAATGCCAAACACTTTAAAGCAAATGTCACGACAGGCACTCAGAATTACTGCCACTGGGCCCAATGCTGTTTCCATTTACACAGGGGTGCTTCTGGTGCGCTTCATCAAACCACCCAGCATTCACACCAGCTTGAGAGGCCAGTGACCCTTGACCTTTTTGTCCTGTCCCTGCAGCGCATCACCAGCCTGGCTACTCCAGCCGACCCACCTCTGGAGGAGCCCCCCCCTCCAGCCCCCAACTGCTCAGTGGAGAGGGATGAGAGCATGGGAGTGGAGGTGGGGGACCATCATGCTGGTGTGTGCGTGTACGTGTGTGCGTGTGCGTGTGTGTATGTGTGCGTGTGCTTGCGCTTGTGTGTATGTCTGTGCATGTGCTAATGCGTTTGTGTGTGTGCCCCCGCCTGCACATCCAAGAACATATGAAGTGTCTCATAAAGTCTGTCACTCTCTCTCCTTCACACAAACATGCATACTTGCATATGCATACAACAATGTGTGACTATTCAAGACAAGTTATAGGTCTACATACAGTATGTCCTCCATAACATCTATATCATCAACCCTATGCTGTGTATACAACAAATATATAGGATTAACTATGAAATTGCAGCATGTACTGGGATAAGAATAAGAAGCAAAAATAAAAAGGTAAAAATGTAATAAATGAATATGTGTGTAAATAGATGTCTGTGTATCAGACTGCAAAGACAAAAAAATCAACAAACAAAAAAACTGCTCTTCAAACTGTTTCTCCCATGATTTCATTTGTTCTCACTGGTGGATCCTGTTATTGATTACTGTATAACAAAGGCTAAACAATGCCAGAACGATGCAAAAAGAGTACTGGACAGTCCTAGTTGGGAAGGGGGAAGTCATGCTTATTCTTTGGGCTTATTCATGCATACTGAGAGCTGCCCAATTTGTCTATAGCAACATTTCATATATTTATTTGTCTCCCAGCTATCCTTTGTTGCAGAAGAGAATACATTTACACAGGGACTGTGGTTCCTCCTCTGTCTTAGGATCTTGATACTTGAAATACTAAAAATAAAGGACTTCTTTATCAATAAGAGCTTTCTTCAGAATTGCCACAGTGGCTTTCAATAATGTCATGGGTAACACATGAAGTCCTCCATCATTACTACCTCAGGGTAGACCCTCTAATTGTACACTGGGGAAAACAACAAGAAATGCTTACTGAAAAAAAAGATGTCCAGTTTACTTGAAAAATTGGTGTGAAATGTTGCTTCATATGAGTTTAGTAAATGTAACTCGTCTTTTTCAAATACAGCTGTAGGAGAATATGTAATATCCTAGAAATGAATATCAGCAAAAGAAAATAGCAATGTGATACAAATATATGCCATGTGTAAAACCTCATTTTAAAGGTGGAAGACAACCAGCCAAGCAAAATATGGTTAGGAATGTGGGTAACAGAATGTGCTGGTGAAAACCAGAAAGATATCTGGCTCCACCAGGAATTTAGAAGAAGTGGACGATGGAACCTAGACAAGTTAGAACAACAGTGGGGCAAGAAGTTAAATTCCTAAGAAAGGGCGGGGGTCTGCAATCTGTTTTACAACATGCGATGTGTATTCCGGGGGGGGGATCATAGTCTGCAAGACGGGCTAGTTACTCTGCACACCTTGTGTAGGTTTTGTGTGGGTATCTTGTCTCCGGTGTCGTGATTAAAGACTGCAGTGATCCACCAAGTTGTCTGCCCCACACACAACTTACTTAAAAAACTGGTGGAAACTTGTTGCTTTAATTGAGATATGTAAACATAACTAGACATATTTTAGCATAACTTGAAAGAGACTAGTTATGTTTACTTAAGTTGCTTGAGGCAACAAGTTTCCACCAATTTTTCAAGTAAGCTTTAATTTTTCTTTTTTCCAGTGTATCATGAGGAAGACCACATGTGCATGATGGTGTTTAACATTAACTTTAGACTCTGTGAAACATGAAATGAAAACAACATGGGATGCATGCTCTAAGCACTGCTGCATAATGTTCCAACAGAATCAGCTCTTGAGAGCAGCGCCCATGGCAGGTCACATTTTATACTGACAGCAAAATTGTACTCAGCTTCCAATGGTCTTTTTGATGTGAATTCAAACGCTGTGCTCTTCACTTGACCTGCTGAGTCAGGTGTGGTGGAGGTTAGCATGGACGCAGAACACTGAGTGTGAGGCGGAGCAGGACTCCCACAGTGCCGCGCGGGCATCCAAGCTGGGACCCATGACTGTGCCAGCCTCACCAGAGGAGCATCAAAGAACTAATCCATGCTTTCACTGGGCTATTGTAACTTTCTGCATCAGCAGCACCGGCTCAGAAGTTTACTTGAATCAGTGTTTCTACCCGGCTGCTTGAATCCATCAATCCGTGATTCTTTGAAGTGGTAAAGACTGGTGTCTTTCTATAATATGTAAGTACTTAATATGTATATGTAATATATAATAATAATATGTAATATGTGATATTAGTTTTTCTGTACAGTTTTATCATTGATTCAATGAAATCCTTTAGCGTTATTTGGTAAAGAAAACAACAAAAAAATGCTAGTTATTGGTTTGATCCAGTGGTATGCTTTGATGTAAACACAAGAGAGCATGATGAACTATTTTTAAATAGTCAATTCTGCTGCTACACAGCTGAAGTGTACCTGATGACTGCATGGTTAAGACAAGCACATATTTGCTCTAACCTAATCCAAAAAAGAAAGCCCATAGCTATGGTCTGTAACATATTGGCCAGCATCACTAAGTGGCTGTGGGACTATGTGTCAACATGCCCCCTCCACCTTGGTCTTTCCTGTCTCTAAACACTGGGCATCCTATTTGATCTGGTGTCATTGATAAAGACATTTGTCACAGGCCCAGCTATCGGCGTGAGAGCGGCTACGTGAGGCACCTGGATCATTGTCTGGGCCTGCCACTTTCATCTGTAGAGAGGGGCTTTTCCCTTGTGCTGTGTTTAGTCCTCATCACTTCCTGTCTTATCTCGCCTGGCCATCTGTTACTGGGCCCCGGCACTGATGTCCACCACTGATCAATGGGGAGACTAGCTCACTAGCTCCTGTAGTGCCGCACTGTTACTGGCCGCAGCCTTTTCCATAGAGAGCATCATGAGAGCATATACACACACACACACACACACACTCTCACTCTCTCTCTCTGTCTTACACACACACACACACACACACACACACACACACTCACACACACACACACTCACTCTCTCTCACTCACACACACATAAACACACATACACGCACACTATCACTCTCTGGGAAATGACAGCCAGACCACATGCATGTATGTACATAAGCATCACATATGCTGGACTGAGGTCAACATAAACAATCAGCACTCAAATATGGTATATTATGTCAAATATGGTATCATATCGTGACCTTAAAATCATGGGTCGTATTGCACTGTGGGTTGAGTGCATCGTTAAATCCCTATTCAAACGTGATGCTTTTCAAAGTCTTTCTTACAGCAAGTATCCACAGATGGGATCAACACATTTCTAATTAATAAATGAGTGACAGTCTTGCACTGAATTTGCTACCCTGGCCCTGTTCACATGCTACTCAACAAGGTGTTCTGTTTTGTCTTACAGTGCTCAGACATACCCACTGTAATCATGTTCCATTCTACCAGCACTGCTTGCTTTACTCCCATAGGTCTCCATGCACTGCTGGTCATATTGGATGCTGAGTTACTTCTGGCCAATGTCCCCCAGTCACACACGTGTATCACTTTGTTGTTTCATCATCATCATTATCCTTCCCCTGCCCTCCTCTGCCCAGCAGTCCAATCCTTACAGCTAATAAAAGGAAGAATTTGAAATTGCAAATCCATTTCCTCAAAGCAGTTAGTGACATTTTGTTCCAATCCCCCTCGGAGAAGGCAAAATACTATCAATTTATCAAGAGGAGAGCACATGACACACACACACGCAGACACACATGCAGGGACCCACACAAGTACATGGATGCACACTCTCTCTCTCTCTCACACACACACACACACACAAGCCTAACAGCTAGCCATTAATCACACAAGACTGGGCCCTCTTGCCTTCTGTCTAGTCCGCTCTCTTTCATTTTCTCTCTCCATCTTTCTTTCTCTCCCTTTTGTCTCTCACTTACATTGCTATCTTCTGCTTTCTCTCTCTCTCCTCTCTCTTTCTCTCTGACGCACACGCTTGCCGCCCCCTCCCCAGCCCCTCTATGCCCTATCTCCCGCCAGGCCTGTTTTTTGCTCTATGGGCTGAGAAACAGCCATGGCTCAAAATGATGTGCTGCGTTCCTCATGATCAGGTCTTCATTATGGCCCAAGCTGCTTGGAGCAACACTGATGCCTCCTCCTCCTCCTCCTCTTCCTCCTCCTCCTCCTCTTCCTCCCCACTGAGAGCAAAAGCGTCTGGGTGGAGCTGCTTGAGCAGCAGCCGACTCTACAGTTCTCTGTGTGTCATTACCACTCTAAGGGCTCCATACAGAGACCCTGGAGTGGCAGAGTACAAATGACTACAGAAACAGAGAAAGAGAGAGAGAGAGAGAGAGAGAGAAAGAGAGAGGGGGGGGAGGAGAGAGAGAGAGAGAGTCGGCAGCTGGGATCAGACAAGTGCACTCTAGTTCGATTCAATAACGTCTGATAAAATATTTGCTTTGATGTGTACAATAATTGCTCAAATTTGGTCTTGCTAATTTTTGCCAGTTCAGAGCAAGAGAGAGAAAGAGAGAGAAAGAGAGAGAAAAAGAGAAAGCGCTTGCGTCACGGGCATGGAGACAGGGACAGAGAGAGAGAAAGACAAAAATGGCAACGAGACAGAAAGACGAAAAAGGAAATTGAGCGCTGCTGTGCTGGTTAAGAGTCTCAGCACACGTGTGCTGTGTGAGTCATAACCTTGTAGCCGCGAGCCGTGAAGAGGAACAGAGTGCCCTGCAGCAACAGCAACTCTAAACCCACTGACTCTCCGCTGCTGACCATGTCCCCGCAAACACAAGCCATCATCCCCTGAAGAATGGCCACTGACGACACAACACCTATACTCTGAATAAAGCATCCCAGGTGAGTGTGTGTGTGTGTGTGTGTGTGTGTGTGTGTGTGTGTGTGTGTGTGTGTGTGTGTGAAGAGCAATAAGAAAAAGAGAGAGCAGAATGTTCTGTCACTGCAGACCCATAGTCCATTCCTGACCCTCTGACAGAACATTTTGTCTGACAGACAACAACTCCAATGGATTTGCAAAGTTTCGGTAAAACTAATTAGTTTGAGTGCCACACATTACCTGTCCATGATACCAATGCAGTCCTGTAGTCTGGGACCAAGGCAGCTGAAAAAGAGACAGAAACCATTAATATATAAGAAAACAGTGCATAATATCTCAGCACTTTGCTTTTTCTATAATGATGGCCCAAAAATGTATTTTGTATTTTGATTCATCTAAAGTCCTTTTGATCAATCAGGATGTGGATATGAATGTCTGTCCTGGTTTTTGACTCTGGCACTGCGGACGGCAGTACTGACACTGTGCAGTGTGCACCACAGTGGAGCGAAGTGATGAGACGTGTGGTCTCCACTTCTGGAAACTTCCGCGCACAAAGCTTTTTTGTCTGCGCTGACACGGACTCTATTAGGTATGGCGCTCATTAAAGCTGCTAAAACTTGCCAAGGATCGGTCGAGCCAGAGACCGTCTCCTCTGTGCCTTAGCCTCACACAGAGACAGGAAGAGGGAGAACAACAGACAGAACAGAGACTAATTTCTTTCTTTTTCTCTCTCTTAGCCGCTGTTCTTTTTTTTTATTGTTCCGTGTGGATTGTTATGTTCTGTAAATGAGTTCTGATGCTCCTCAGATCTTACTGCATGTCTCTCCTTGGTGGTCTATATTATGTTCTACAAACTTCTGGCTGTCTAGCTTTATTATCATGGGTGTGTGTTGCCAACATCAGTGGTTTCACCACCGCCTCTCTTGAAGAAATGAAATTAGACGCTTTTTAACCTCAGTGCCAGCAGGGCCTAACATCTCAGAGCTGCATCTGCCACTGTAAATGAAACCTGTTCCCAGTTCAGTCTTCTATCTTCTCTTCTCTGCTCTATTCCTCCTCTGTTATAATGGCTTCCCCAAGATACTGATCAAAGTTCAGCATACGCCTGACAAGAACAGATCAAGAAGAGTGCTACTCAGGCCAACAGCCCTTGTCTCAACGACTACTAACCTCCATTACTTTACAGGTAAGCTTAGGGGGGCACATTTCAACGCATCTCTTTACTTTTTTCTCCAGTTTTTCCCTTGTATTTCTAGAAAAAAAGGGTCAAAACTCAAATCTGGCCCAGGCCAGCAAAAAGCAGGAAGTGATGTGATCCAGTGGCACAGTGAGACGTTAAACAGGAAGGAGGGGAAGATGAGACTTAACTTCTGTCTTGTCCACAGAGAAATGTCCCTGTATATACTGTACAGCACATATATGCATAAGGTGTTTTCATGTCGCTGTGGAATTTTACAGTAGGAAACGACGGGCAGTATAACACGTGTTTTATTGAAACGTGTGGCACAAACGAAGAGCTTTTTTCCAAATTTTAATCATTTTTAATGCATTATGTTTTTAGTAATAGTAGTCATAGTAATCAAACTGCAGTTGGGTTGATGTATGTAGAAATAAATAAAGTCAAGAAACAACCTATAATCAAATTCACTGATATCAACTTGCATGCTAATTCAATAAAATATATTTTATACATTTATTTTATGTTTAATATAAAATGTATCTTGTTTTTGGAGAGCTCTTCTAATAGACTTCCACCCCTGAATGTGTCTGTGCACATGTCCATGCCCATAAGCAGTGCATGCGTGTGCCCTGCCTCACCCTTGAGTGCAGTTGGCATGGCAGGGGTGGCACTCGTTGTTGGCCTCGGCGTATTTGAAGATGAAGCTGTGGGCTCCCTGCACTCCATCAGGGCATTTCTCCACACAGTTGGGGCCGTCTTTGAAGTGCCGGCATTTCACACAGTGATCGGGTCCCTAGGAGAGAGACAGAGAGAGACAGAGAGAGAGAGAAAGAGAGAGAGCGCAAAAGGAAACATGGGGGAAGTATTAAGAGAGAGAGGGAAAGGATCAGAGAGAAAGAAAGATGTGGTGAGAGAGGGGGCAGAAAGAGAGAGATAGAGAAAGAATAGTGAAACGAATGAACAGAGAATGGAGAGATAAAAGAAGAAAGAAAGACAGAGAAAGACACACATAAAACACCCGCAACCAGGGCCAGGGATAATAACCATCTCTCACTGCACACACAATGACCATAACAATCAGCAGAGGGGGGATTTATGGCTGTAATATGGGCAGGCGAGGCTGGCGCGGGGGCAGGGGAGGAACACTGCACTGGCCTGGATATCAATAAGAAGCGCTCCCTCTCCGGACACCTCATCAACTGACCTGACAAACAGCAGCTCCTGCCATATAGGCTACACACAACTGCGTTCCTCAATCATGGGGGGGAGGGAGGAGAAGAAAGGGACATAGTACAACAAATGCCACTGTCAAGGGACACGCGAGGTTGCAAATTTTGATGCTAGCAGAATGGAATATGTAAATGTCACTGGAGAACATATATATATATATATATATATATATACACACACACACACAATAATGCAGGCACTGTGCCTTGTGTCCATGGTGAAAATTTCTGGGGTTGCAATAAAATCCTGATGGGATTTCAGTGCACATGTAAAATGCTTTTATAGACCCATCCTCTGGTTTTCCAGAGGTAAAAGGAGTGAGTGCATAGACTGCCCCTATCTATTTATTAAGTGCCAATTGCTGCAAAAAAAATGTGCATAAGAAAATATCATCATGACAAAAAAATAGGGTAACTCTATGCCCATCCAATAACCATGTCTAATGAAATGTCATATCCAGCAAGGTTATGTTGTACTTATAAGGCTGTTCCTACAAAATGAACAGCTCAGTCCAAGACCTGCCACAGACAATGGTGACCCTCACTCAGTATGAACTATAAAAGGTCTCTTCATGTGGAGCAAGGAAAGGACACTCTGAGTGCACTCTGTGGCTCACAAAGGCTACACACTGAGGGGAAATGTATTGATATTGCTGTTTCTGTGCAAGGCTGTAGACCTCAACTACTGCAATTGCTCTGCTGGGCCGCAACCATTTGTGTTTTGTTCCCTACACAAAGAAAGATTTTATTTGGAACAGTGCAAGGTCTGTGGTTGGGTTTATGAGACATTTATTGTCTCGCCTTTTTAATAATACTTAAGGCGCAGGGAAGGGTATCAAATGGAGCAGAACAAGCACTATGTTTCTCCATCTCTCTCTCTCTCTCTTTCTCTATCTCTCTATCTCTCTCTCTATGGGCTGTGCAAAAACACACAAGACAAAGCAGAAAAAGTCTTCAGTCAGACTGCCTTGCGTGACTTGCATAACAAGCCCTTGCATGTCTGGCAACAGGGATGTGCTGCTAAGCCACTACCTGCTTCATTTCCTGTCCATGTCGGTGGCGAAGCCTGTTAATCAATTAGCGCTCTCAGCGAAGGTCCGTCTGGGCTGAGAGGAGGGAACCCATATCCGGGCAGCATATGGGCCAGGCTGGATGGAGGGCCAGTCGATGGCGATGCCATTCTCCAAGCATGGTGTGGCGTGGTGTGCATCGCCTTGCCTCGCCTCCATGTGGGCGCCTCACACAGGCTGCCTCCCAGCAGTGAGAGTAATCAATCTGGGCCTAATTGATCCTCTCCCCAAAACACCTGGTGCTGAGAGCGCCTGGGCCTCGTACACGAGTCTAACCCACAATATTTCGGCACCCGCTTCAGCACTCCTTAATTCCGCCACTCGTTTCATCATCTGTCTGCTTAGCAAGCTGCAGTTTAAGAGGGCTTAATTGCTTAACAGGAGTATTTGTAATTGGAAACTGATATGCACGTTGTCTTACAGTAACAGCGTTTCAAACAAATCACCCAATGAGTTTGCGGGATCAGTTCTGCTCCGCTAGCGCCTCCAAAGGGTTTTTTTCTCCTGCGCAGCTTTGTTAGGGCAGCTGTAACAATATGTCATGTGTCTGCTCGGGCTCGGGCTGGAGCTGAGGTAAGTTGACACATCAAACATTTGCCGTGCTTGGAGGTGCCTGCCTCGACCCATCAGACAGCAGTTAGCGGGGAAATGAGCTAACAAGTGTCTGGCTCACCTATGCACTACCTCTCTCTCTCTGGCTCTCCTATGCGCTACCTCTTTCTCTCTCTCTCTCTCTCTCTCTCTCTCTCTCTCTCTCTCTCAACACTGGCCTGGAATGCGGCTGGTCTGGGCTCGGTCTCCTGAGCATCAACAGCCAAGCCAAGAACATCACACCTCACTCCAACTAATCAAGCCCAACACAAATGAACACATTCCCTGGCCCGCGGCCATGCCTCCTGGGCTGTTTACATTGCCTGGTCCACAGAGCTAAGTTTATGGAGACTTGCACCACCAGATCCAGTTGTAATCGCTGAAGAATAGCTGCTATGTCTACACTTTCAAGTGGCTCTGGTCTGGGCATCAGACATTTATGTTTTACACTAACATTCAAATGTAAATACATTATTGGCATAGTCAAGACTGAAACAACTTGCATAATCAGAGAGGTTCATCCATAGTTCATCTCATAGCACATCAATGAGTACTGCCATGATACATGCAGCCTAATCTACAGGTGACAAGGGAATGTGATATCTTGTGAAGTTACACCCCTGGGTCTGACTGAAAAAATGGAAACAGTACACTTGAACTCAGCACCTTGAAATAAAAAAGATAAAGTTGCATTTGTTGTGCCCCCGTGAACGTAACTTTGTCAGATTGTCTAGCAGAAGCGCGGTGGAATCGCCTTTTGTTAGTACACTTGAACTTGGGCTACAGGCATAAAAAGCCACATGCATACACATACCTTCCCACACATAGGTGCACATTTGCATGTTCCATACAAACGTGAGCACATACACAAGGCAACGCAATGCAAGTACTGCTACAAGCCCTCCACATTAGCATCAGTAGGATGGTCCAGTGCTCTGAGTCAACAGTGCTGACACTGGCAAACAGTGGCTCCACGAGTCTGGCCGATTCGATTGGCCACCTCTTTGTAAATGCATCACAGAATTAGCCGACCTAATCTACTCTTCCTGTGCATTAACATGAAGCAAAATCAATTCTACAACAAAAGGTTCACTCTACCAGGAGGATACAATTAATCTCGATGTCTGGCCAATCAAAGACCTTGCCCACATAGCCCATACTAAGGGGCTATGTAGCCCATGTTAAGAGGCTCACACAAAGAGCTTGCTGTTCTGCATTTTGGTAACACCAACATTCATAATAACATTCATTAATATGTTCCTTAGCTGAGGACAAACATTTAAGCATTTGTTAACATGGACTAATGCGGTCCAATTCATTATTTATTTCTGAAGGGGAATGTTGTAAAGATCCCTAAAAAGACCATGCAAGTCATTTGTACATATTGTAGACACAATATGTAATCACATTAGCAAACACATGAACTATCTTTCATAAACATTTGCATAGTTTGGAGCTGTGATTAATTAATAATTTGTTCATAGCTAATACTAGTTTGGTTATGGCTTATTAATGAAAGTTATTATATGTTAGACAGCTACCTGCATTTTTTGTGTGCACCAACAAAATATATATATATATGTGATATGTATTGTTTATATATGGCTGACAAGTAGCACATACGCAAGGGACACTGAGGGAGACTGAGATGGACAAGCAGTCTTGGTTTGGACCTGGTCACAGGTCTTCAGTCAATCAGTCACAACATATGACAAGGTCCATGGAAGCAGGTTAGGTGTGTGTGTGTGTGTGTGTGTGTGTGTGTGTGTGTGTGTGTGTGTGTGTGTGTATTGGTGTGTGTGTGTATGTGTGTGCTCACCGGTCCAGTGCAGGTTAACGACTCGTCCTCGGACTTCTCACACTGAGGATCACACTCCACGCACACTGAGCCATTAGCATATTCTCGTACATCCCTGTTAAAGAGAGAGATGGAGAGAGAGAGAGAGAGAGGGTATATATACAAATAAGTGGCACATTTATTAAATCTATCTATCTAATATATATATAGATAGATAGATAGATAGATAGACAGACAGATGCTTTATTCATCCTTGAAGGGATATTAAGGCTCCAGTTGCTCTTATATGACACTCACATACATACACAAATACAAAGTACACTCACAGTGCGTGAGTAAGTCTAAATCTTTTACATTTGAATCTCTGTGTTTTGTTAGTTTGTAAAAAGGGTGCATGCAATAGTTTGGTGGACACAATGGATTGGTGAAAAGTACATGAAAGTACATTTCAACAAGAAATCAATACCACTCAGAGATTCTCTATTTAAAACTACGCTCACAGTCAGCATCAAGGCAAACTCTAAAAAGATAATGACTTTTTAAAAGTACACACGCAAGCACTCCCTTCCTCAAAGTCTCTCTGTAGACATATTTGTCCATACAGACACACACACACACACACATGCACGCACACACACAAACACACACACGAATGCACACACGCATTCACACTTACACACACTTTTTTCTGTTCACACATTTACCACTGCTTTGCGTTCTACACTATTTTCTTTTAACAGCCATTGCTATTGAGAAATTCTGTGGCTGAGCCATTGAAAGCCCACTGGTGACCTAACACTAACATTCCCAACCACTCTGTTAATCCTGCAGTGGCTGCAGGTCCTAAAGATGGCCACCACGAGCTCCCAACAGCACATGGCCGACACTATTACAGCAAGATGAACCAGAAGAGCCAAACTGCCTGCCCTTCACAGGTGATCAGCCTGCCAATTTATCAGGCAAATCCATGGGGGGCACACACACACAGACACACACACGTAAACATGGAACACCTCCAGTTGAAAGAAAAGCCCACATGGAGATGCCAGCTGAGCCATCGAGTGGTGCGTATTATCAGATCGGGCGTATTTGTTTGGGGAGGCACATGCCCTTAGATGCTAATGCTGGTACAACCCTTGAGGATCCCACCTCCAGGTTTAGAGGGAACCTATAGGATCTACAGAGGAGATAAGAGCCGGGCCATATGAAGGGAGTTGGCACCCCCCCGTCCCCCCAACTACCACACACACACACACACACACACACACACGCACACCTCCCCCACACCCAACATCCCTCTAATGAAAAATAGAGGCGACTCAATGGGAGGGAAAAATTAAATTAGAATTAATTATGCTTTATCTGGATGGCACAAAGCATGCTGGGAGACCCAGGGGGATGTCTTTGTGGGGCTATGTTATCATTTAAAGGGTTTATTCAGTCTGGGCATGTAGGCTTAGACTTCAGACAGCCTGTAGAGTATTGCTGCCTAATACCTCTGCTCGGCTTTGCTTTAACTGCAGTTCAATTGGGCTTGGAGAAAAGTCCTTGTAGTCTTCCACTCACTGGAACTAATGTGAGGCTTACCTGAAGAGGAATGCTGAAAAAAAATTCAAAATACTCCAAAAGTTACACCTTGCAGTTTCACTAAGACTAGTCCCTTGTTGCTATCACATTCTTTTGACAACACCTAGCTCATTTGAAGTGACTTACCATGAATAAACCTTTCCTATTTTTTAGGAAGGACCTCTTTCATTGACCTTAAGTTTAGCAGTTTCCTTTTTGGAGGGCTTTTCAACACTAGTTCTCTGTTCTTAAGCTATTGCCACCCCATGGTAAGAATTCACTGTGTATTCACCAGGTTAGCATGCCTTCCAGCCACAGAGAGAGAGACGCCACATACTACAGTGTATCTTCCAGTGACACTTACACGTACACATGTACACATACATACGCACACAAACACAAAAACACACACTCAAAATGACACCAGGGGAACTGGGAGGTGTTGGGGGAAGTTTGGTGCAGTGCCATGCTGACACATGGACAGTGGCACAAGGGGGCAAGGGGGAGTGGAGACTGCCCAGTGCCATACCTCTCCAGGCCAACCTCTCGCTTCTCCACGAGGAAGGGCTGGCCCAGCTGCCTGAGCCGGGAGCCTGAGACTCTGCAAAGGGAACACAGCCACACACATGGGGACTTTGGGGGACATCAGCGTTTTACAGCGTTTTTCGGCAGTCGAGCCAATGGGGGCATCCTGGAGGTATTTCTAGTCGACAGCCCAATCTCAATGTCCTGACCTAAGCCCTGAGCTCTCACAGTTGTTAAGTGAATGAATTTGCAAGGTTCTGAGAGCTCACATTGCTATTTGTATGACTGGGACACCACCTGTGACAAATTGTTCAATAAACAGCACTAAAGTCCTGTTGCCTACATGTTTCCATCTCCAAGCCTTCATTTCCATGGTAATTGTTTACAGGCACTTTTTTGGATATTTCCATGCCTCTGCTGTGTTTTGCATCTACACTATGAACACTGTGAACTGTCGGTAATTTCTGTTATCAAAGTCTGCATTCGAAAGGGCTCAGAACAGGTGCAGCTGAGCCCTTACACAAATGACATTTTGACAGCAGGGACACCCTTTACCCCTCACAAACTCAGCATGAACATCTACATCTACATTTACAAATGTGAGTCTGTAAGGGCAGACATTGAAACTGGGCCTGTGTATCTCTAAGTATTATTCTAATTAAAATGTGAAATATTTATGACCTGTCATGGACAAAATCATTTGAAATAGACACAGATGAGTACACAGTGGAGATACAAGCAGTTTGTCCCACTTTGCTTAAGGTGACTTTCGCGTTTAACAATATCAAAAGAAATGTCCTTTAGTAGAACTTAGTGAATAAGTTCTGATTTCTTCTTTTGCACTCATTTTGAGATGTGAAAATACTATGACTGTCTGGTAGCACTTCTTGGGTGGTCTATCACCACAACCTGGAATGCATCTGAAACATCCATTGTAAATATATGAAAGCTTCTCTACTGCTTTACCGATATCGCTTGAAAACAACAACAAACAAGGACAAACAACACAACACAGTGAAACACACACACACACACACACAATCACACTTTATTATTGCTCTGAGCATAGTGGGCATCGACAAGTCAGATTAGCCTCTGGAACTCTCTAGAAGAGCAGGTGCTAAATTAAATGTGAAAGATGGGTCAAAGGTCACTTGAAGGATCTGAATCAAAGAACACATTTCTCCAACACAATGTATTCTTCAGCACAGCCACACCCACTCAAGATTCCACAGCTGCAGCAGAGACAAAAAACCCCACTTCTCACCTGTGAACTTTACTATTTTATGAAGTCAGTGGAACCCAGCAGACCTATATTCCACACTGAACCACACTGGCTAACCCAGGAAGCATATGACGCCTTTGAACTCTTGCTTGGCTTTTGAAAGGCAAAGGGTTTTTTGTATGCTCTGCTGTCTTTGGCTCTGATCTAATAAAAAAAACTGCATAAAACTCACAACCCTCCCGATAGAACATACAGTACATTCAAAAAGGTTCATGTAAGTCACATGTTCTCGATTTAAGCAAGATAAACCTAAAGACACAAATTCGAAAGCCATGTCTCTTGAACCTAGTTCTTGTGACATGCTTTCATGTAACATGGCATGGATAACGATGAACTCACCCGCCATTGAGGTTGCAGGACTCCACACAGGTTTTCCCCCTGCTGAAGTAGCGGCACAACAGACACTGGTTTGGCCCTGGGCCCCAGCACCCAGCATCTGAGCACAGCGGGTCACACACCATCCGCATAGTGGCTGCCAGAAAAACACACACACTTGTGGGTTGGGCAAGATTCACATAACTTCATTCACATGTTTATGTCTATGTAATAACATGTTTTATGTATATGTAATAGCAAGCACAGCATTACCAGCCCTGGACTTTGTTACATTTACAATAACATGTTGAACTGCCTTCACAACTATCATCAAAATAAACAAGTGCAATTAGCTGTAGTGTAAACTGCATCAATTTTTCAACACATACAACATATGCAACTGAGATGGCAATTGAATTTGGCAAATTGGCAAACAAAAGCACATACAACAAAATAAATGATACTCATCTATGAATAGGCTTTATATCAAAGTGAAAGGCTGCCCAGTGTTCAACATAAAAATGTGAGTTATGGTATGTAATCCATCCGTGCTGGTGCTGGGTCCCTTTCACCTTGAGATATCCTTGTGTCAGTGATTCAGAGCATTTTGTCAGCTGCTGATTGAGTACAATGTAGACCATCTGGATTCAGTATTACCCGTCCAGCCATGCGTGTCTCATGCTTTTAGAGAGCCACAGCCATATTAACTATAGCAATCCAAACTGCTGATGCCAGTGCAGAGGAGGACAGAATGGTATGGTGCATCCACAAACACGTACAAACACACACACACACACACACACACACACACACACACACACACACACACCACTGTGTGGGAGCTTCCTGATGCAGCAGCTGTGAGTCCAGGCTCTTAAAAATGAATAAATATCTTAAGAATACTGCTGACGCCACAGTGACTGGGTAGAGACACAGATCTCCGTGTCTACACCTGCAAACACAAAGTCTCACTGGAGATCATAATGACTTGGCATAAGACAGCAGTGTTCAACATTTATATCACTTATTCAGCTTTCACACATTATTTGAGTTGAGCTGGGCCTATGATATTACAGGCCATGGATTGGGGGTTTGTGGGGTTGTGTTAGCACAACGCCTCATCAGCTCTCTGCCTGCAGTGTAATATGGGATTGACCAACTTCTGCCAAATCTAATTTTCAGTGAAACTATTATAGGCCAGTGCTTTCAATGGTCCGTATAAAATGGCATATACATTGAAAATCTCTGTTGGCCTGGTGGGCTTATACAGAATAACATTATAACATGTAGCCACAACACTGGAGGAACGCTATGGGTCAGCACAGAAAGCTTTCTCTGAGGCTTGGCAGGTTTCCCAAGCTGCCATTGGCACATTTATAGAGGGTAAAAGGCTGTCTGCCATGGCCCAAGTTCTTAGGAAGTAACCTTTGGATATGATCTGGGATCTTGCTGGGAGGGGCTTAAAGCTACACTTAAAGTGGTGGGGTTTTGGCCAGATATGAGTGATATGAGGGCAAGCCTTCTATGGAGTCACTGGAAAGCTTGAAATGAAAGGAAAATCTAAAAATCTAACAGTGGATTAACCCCCCCAACATACCCTCCCCACAAACACACACACACACACACACACATACACACTGCTTTAAAGAGAGCTGGCCATGAAAGCTGCACTCTTCTTTGGAGACAAAAGCAGCCCTGTTCCGGTTCCAGGGCTGACTTTGTGTTTAGCGCCGCAGGTATCTAAGGCAGGGTAGGGGGCTGTTTTTTAGCTTCGTTGTATCACAGAGGGATCAAAAACATGCCAACATCAAAGTTGTGACCTCACTGAAAACACACAGTTTGGAGTGCGTCTGTCTCCTCGGAGACAGGAAGCAGCCACAGGGACTTGACGAGTCTTCTACACAAGCAGATGTTG
>PYXC01002641.1:3850000-3990000 GCA_015244755.2 Tenualosa ilisha | reverse complement strand
ATCACTGAGTGAGGCACTTCACTTGGGTTCTGGGGCAAAAGGTTGAGTGCTAAAACGATACCAATTGTTCACAAAACCATGTGTCCAGGCTCCCATTACAGCCACTGACTGACAGCATGTACAGAAATACTGCCTGCAGGCAAATTAAATAGCGGTTTAGCTGTCATGAGAAAGTGTGTGTGTGTGTGTGTGTCTCTGTGTGTGTATGGGGGGATGACTATCAGTCTGGGCTTGAGGGGTGCCCCAATCAGCCCTCCTTCTGCCTGACCTCTGCCCTGAGAGCTGGGTCACAGAGCTCTGGTGACACCTCGACAGGGGGAAGTCAACTTCCTGTCAAGAGACAGAGCCTCCACGGTCCGTCACATGACACGCAATGACATGACATGTGACGGGTGTTATGCATCCTTGGTTGTGAGACCCCCACCACTATTACACACACACATGTGCGCGCACGCACAAACACAAACACACTCTCTCTCACACACACTCATTGGCAGTATCTTCTATTCAATATTCTATTCAGCTGGGACTTGCTCTATAACTGATCTGAATCCTCCCTGTGTCTGTTGAGATAAAAGCATTGCTGAGCCTGGAGGCACAAAGGCTGAATCCCTACAGGAGGCACTATGCTATGGGTGGAGGGACCTTTATCATATATTCATTAAGGGCAGGCCTGTCAGTCTTTTCTGTGTGCTCCCTGGTGGTATGTACAGAACATGCATATATACTGTATATAGTAGAGGGTTTCCATATTTCTTTACATCCTTGTCAAGATCCATGTTCTCCTGAGATTTCATGGTTGATAAGATTCCAGCACAGATCAGAATTCTGAATCTAGTGATGCACACAGTGATTCCTGCTGTACTGGAATGCCACCTCAATATGTGGGCAAATTTTAGTTAACTGCATGTTTTGCACAAGAATATAAACTGAAAGTAACAATTTTGATTGAATTGATTAATTAAACTGGATCATGAATAGAAGTGATACAAATAATTCACAACAGATGTTGCTGATGGTGGCAACACCCAAGACATCCAATTAGCATTGTTATTACCATTGTTTGTCAAAGCTCAACTTTATTTATATTCAGCATTTCTAAATCCTTCAAAAATGTGGTTTAAGGCATTTTTAATTATGAACGTCCCCCTAAAGTCATCAATGTTTTTAATAACTAACACCATGTCCTAAATTCTCACCAATACATATGGATTTGTTTGCAAACCAAAGAGTAGGATCCAGCCAAGATATTCTTGTTATGAAGGGTTATGTTGACTGCCAAGGTAATAAATGTGATTTAATAAGGCTCATCAGAGAGAAAGTTTCGGTTTCGTTTTACATTGGGGCACCATGGTCATCCTGCCTGCAAGTGCTGGATGTCTGCTAAGTCTGTTAAGAAACTGTTAGGGGAAGACGAGAGAGCCTTCATTCACCCAGCCAATTACTGGGACCATCAACATAAATATGAAGCTGGTGCCTGGAATATCTTTAGTTTGAGATTCCCATTGTATCAAACATCCTTGTGAAGACAGTGAATGGCATTTGGCATTCACTTTGACAGAAGCGCATATACATGAATATGTGTCACAAACAATACTGTCAGACATCCCCAATCTGGAATGCCTCTCAACAGACTTTTCACCTTTCTCATCTTACCTGTGATCTCCCTGACAGTTCGGAATACACTAAGCTTCTCTGGATCCAGAGGTTTGATGCCATGGTAAGAATCCCTGAGAGAGAAGATTGGGGGAAAAGACCTTTTAAAGACATTTTGAGAAAGAGGGGAAGAGAGAACATTTAATACTGCTGTTATGATTTTATTTGGAGATTCACTTGAGGAACCATTTCTTGAAATCACACAGAATCTGGCACAGAACACTGGCAGGACTGTTTCACAGTGGAGATTAAATGAGCCTCTCTTTGAATTAGATTGGATGTCTTCCCATTTCAATTAAAAACTCATATGCTCAGAGTTGTGCACACTTTTTTTCTTTTTCTTGATGCACCTCTGTGGAAAAGCACACTGTCTACCGTTTGCTGAACAGCACAGTACAAAAGTCCAGAGACTTTCTGACCAGCATCAGCACTGTGCCTGTGTGTGTGTGTGTGTGTGTGTGTGTGTGTGTGTGTGTGTGTGTGTGTGTGTGTGTGTGTGTGTGTGTTTATGTATGCGTTTGTGTATGTGTGTGTGTATATGTATGTGTGTGTGTGTGTGTGTGTGTGCTTGTGTGTGTGTGTGTGTGTGAGGAATCTGACTGCACATAAATCAGTTTTAAGTAGGAGAGGTCCTGGGGCCCTGGGACTCTACTAGGGGGCAGGCGGGTGAGGCAGGGGCCTGAAGGTCGGCCACTACCAGCAGTCTGGCAGTGCCAAGGGTCAGGCAAGGGTGGCCAGAGGTGGAATGAGTTCTGATAACCTCATAGTCCGCACCCCAGTATGGACATGGAGAGACAGAAAAGAGATTGAGAGATAGAGCGAGGGATCAGAGTAGGAAGGGGGCATGAAGATCAGAGAGGAAGAAGAGAGAGGGGGATGGAAGGCGAGTGTCACAGATAGAATTAGCAAAGTGCTCCCTCAGGGGACACCTCTGAAGCAATGACTGGACAGGAGCCCCAAGGCTCTGTGGGTGAAGTGCTGTTTCAGCACCATGGACAGAGTGCCTTTTAATCGTGCATGCATTATATTACATATTTATGACAAGCTACCCCACTTGTCTTGAGGTAGCGTGAGATATTCTGCTCTAGGGAATGGAATGGAATAGAAAGATTCTTACTCTTTTTGACAGACACTGCATATTTCTTTTATATATACTGTATTTTTTTATGATGAAAATAAATCTGGTTGTGTGGCATTATAGTCTATCTGATCTAATCTAATCTAATCTATTTTAATCTATATAGACAAAAACAACAGCATTAGAAAATATATGGTTCATATATTTTATTCTTACCTTGTTTATAATACAGCTAACTGTATAAATTAATTAAGTATAAACTAACTCAAGATGAAATGGCTGGCCTGTGCAGTGGTGCTTTGACCTACCCTTTGATGCCAGTGATGAGGAACACCAGGTTGCCGTTAATCTTGGTGCAGTTGATAAAGCGGTCAATGTTACTGGAGTCCACCGTCTGAGCTGACTGCAGGCTGGCTGTGCCGATGCCATCACATGCTGAAACAAACACACACACACACACACATATATATAAACACACACACATGCAAGTGCACACACACACCACACCACACACACACACACGTCACACACACACAAGTGCATGCACACAACACACACCCACGCATACGTACACACACACACACGCAGACACATATTATAGATGACCCATGTCCACTGAGACTGAGAAGTTCAGAGAACTATAACTCTCTGAGGCATCTCTGTGAGAGGTCCCTCCAAAACACTGAAGAACAAATAAAAGAACTGGCTTACTAGACATGAATTTCTATATCATGAAAGGGAAAGTGTAAACAGTTCATGGATGAAAGAGAAAAAGAGAGAGAGGGACGGAGGGGAGAGACAGAGAGAGGGAGAGAGATACCTTTGGGACAGATGCTTGTACAAGGAATGCATTTTTTCACCCGATTCTCCTCCACCTCTGTCTTGGAGCTTGGACATGCTCGGACACAGGAGCTGTGGTCCACCACAAAGTTATCTGGAACAGAAACGTGCAGATGTCTTTGCTTTGATCTTACATGAATCACAATACATCCAATATCAATGCCCGCCAGACCAACATCCTTGAGAATGTGCTGGACATTCACCAGTGCCTGCTGATACAGCTTTCTTTTATTATGATTTTTTCACACAGGTTCACCCAGGCATTCATGTCACCAAGGTTATGTTACTGGAACCACTCACTGAAAGCTACAGTACATTACAGAGCATTAAGGCAGGAGCGATACATAAACCTGATATATCAATACAACACTCCAGCTGTGGTTTTGAAGAATGCTTGAAATATGTGAGGGTAATTGCTCAGCTTTCCTTGCAAACTGTCCTGAGGCAATGAAGGATACTAAAAACCTGCAAATAATCACATATTAGGATTTTCACAAGTATTCCATCAGGAATCAGGAATAATCACAGTATCACTCCTTTGAATAGTAGAAACAAAATAACCCTAAAAGATTTTGTGGGAATGTCAGGACTGATGTCAGAATTTAGTTGTTTCTTTGACTGCTGGCTATGTTCAAGGAAGTGTGTAGTGTAACTCACTACTGCTCCTGTCATCCTAAATTACCAATCCTGACAAAGCAGAAAACATAATCAATCTGACACACACACACACACACACACACACACACACACACACATACACACACACACACACTCACTCTCTCTCTCTCTCTCTGTCTTTCTCTGTCTCTCTCTCTCTTTCTCCCTCTCTATCTGTCTTTTCTCTCTCTCTCTTTCTCTCACTCTGCCTCTTCTCAGTTTCTCTCTCCATCTTTCATCCTCCACCTCAAAGTATCACAGCTGACATCTCGCCTCTGCTCTCCCAGTGGACAAGCCCCAGCAGAGATCTCTGTGCACACGCCCCACTTCAAAGCCAAATGAAGGCCTCCATTCACAAAAAAGCCTCTGCTAATTACACCCCTCTCCCTTCGTCTCCTCCTCCTCCTCTCCTCTCTCTTCCTTGCTTCTCTTCTCTCCTCTCCTTTCCTCTCCTCCTCTCTCCCCTCATCCCTGCTCATGCCCTGTGGCTAAGCTGGCATGTTGAGCAGGAGAAATCCTCACAGCGCCTCAAAATCAGTACAAAACACCCACTCATCTCGGCTATTTAAATCAGCTCAAACACACAGAGATGGAGAATGAGAGAGAGAGAGAGAGCATCAGCAGAGAAAAAGAACAATGACAGATTTAGAAGATAAAGGGAGAAATTCAGATAAGGAATAATCAAGGCAGAGCTCTCTGTGCTGTGGTGGTGGTGGTGGAGCTCAGGCAGGGCCTGTATAAATACTGCTGTGGTGGTGGTGGTGGAGCTCAGGCAGGGCTGTATAAATACTGCTGTGGTGGTGGTGGTGGAGCTCAGGCAGGGGCTGTATAAATACTGCTGTGGTGGTGGTGGTGGAGCTCAGGCAGGGGCTGTATAAATACTGCATAGGGGTTTGATGAGCGGGGCACAGAGAGGTCAGGTGGTGAGGCACAGAAGGAGAGCCTAAGGAAGATGTCAACACCCGTCTAAGGCAATATTATTTGTTAGAATATTACAATTAGTTACCAATGAGTAACAGGACGTGTTTGTTTGCAAGTAGCCTAGGAGATGTTTCGCCTTACTGAATACACTGACAGAGCCCCTTCAAGGCTGTGGTTGTAGATTTAAAAAGACTAAGTACTTAAAATGACAAAAGCCTCCAGTGAGCATACTGCATTATGGGAGACTGTGAGCCACTACTAGTAATACTAGTACTAGTAGTACTCTAAAGCAACACACTGTACACAGAGCTTGTGTCTAAACAGTTTCTTAATGGTTTCCTTTGGTAATGCTTATTCTACACACAATCTCTGGAGTACACACTCAAATTGCAGTTGCATTATGTAGATATCTATTTCCATGTCTATATGTATCTATATATGTCTGTGTGTGTGTGTGTGACTGTGTGTGTGTGTGTGTGTGTGTGTGTGTGTGTGTGCGTGTGTGTGTGTGTGTGTGTGTGACTGTGTGTGTGTGTGTGTGTGTGTGTGTGTGTGACTGTGTGTGTGTGTGTCTGCGTGTGTCTGTCTGTGTGTGTGTGTGTGTGTGTGTGTGTGTGTGTGTGTGTGTGTGTGAGTGTGAGAGAGCGAGAGAGAGAAAGAAAGAGAGAAGGAAAGGGGGTGTGTAAGTGACTGGTGAATATCAAGGGTGCAGAAAGGCTCTTACGTGGGCACTTTTTGACACAGAAGGCTCCATAAGTGTATTTGGCTGCTGGGTTCTGCTCCAGCTGGAAGGAGTTGGGGTTGTAGACCAGAGGCTGAGGGCACTGGGTCACACATGCCCCACTGTCATTGAAATTAGTGCAGGCCTGCAAGGACAACACACAACACAACACCTCAATGGACTCGTTAACACAATACAACAACTCCAATTAGAGGGTACTGTTTAGATGTGTGTTTAGAGGGCACTGAGGTTACTGTTTAGATATCATGACACTTGAGACAAGTACAGGCATCACACATATTTGTTGATTGTGCCTACTGAACCTTTCAGTCTGAAATAAATCTAAAAGCATTTATCTACAACAAGTTCCAAGTAGGAACAATACAATCTAATTAAAATGGCATGAGTGGCAGGAACTGTTTTAATGAGTGCAACCTACAATGCAAGAAGCACAATAAGTCATGATGAATTGCCATCACAGTCCATGATCTTAGCACAAATAATATTTTCAAAGACTGACTGCACTGATGAGAACATGTCAGGCAGGAGATGTAGCACGCCTTGATTCATTTTAAGATGATATTATGGGAGACAATGAGATTTTAATGGTATTGTTAGACCCCAGAGAATATTCCATAGACAAATATTATTTGTCAAAACCAAGAGACAGACAGGATATTTTTGAAAGGACAGACGTCACAGTCAAAATAAAAGGTCAAGGAAGAGATAAGGAAAATGAGAGCGGTTTAGTCATACAGAGCACCTGAACAGGAATAGTTCTCGGTAGAAAGTTGTTATGGCAACAAGTGACATGGTGGACAGATTTGGGTTAGAAAGACAGACAGAGAGACAGAGACAGAGGCTGGGGGAGACAGACAGACAACAAAGACGGAAAAAAGATAGATAGAGAGAAAGAGAGAGAGAGAGAGAGAGAGAGGCACCATAGGGGGACCTACAAAGCAGTCGGTGTCCTTTGGACCTGAGCAGCCTCCAGCACACTCCCGATGGCAGCAGTTACTCACGTACGGACCGAAGCAGCGGCCATCACACTGCTCAGCACACAGCGTCTTGGTTACTGTGAGAGAGAGAGAGAGAGAGAGAGAGAGAGAGAGAGAGAGACAGAGAGAGGAGAGAAAAGAGCGAAACAGACAGATCAATAATAGGATCCATGAGAGAGAGAGAAATACTGAAATATTTACATAAACAGAGACAGCAGTGTCTGAAAAATTAGACATCTTATAAAAAAACCTGCAGAAAGTAATATGACTGGAGCTCCAGCCGCTGGGGCCGTTGCCAGTTCGAGCACCTCTGCACACTGGGCACAGGGCTTTGGTCTGCTGCCTTACTTTGGAGCACCACCAGCCCACTGCCAGGAGTCAAGCTGAGATCTCTATCACCGGAGTCAAGCTACTCTCTCTGACAGGGATATTCTCTCTCTCTCTCTCTCTCTCTCTCTCTCACGCTCTCTCTCTCACTCTCTCTCTCTTTCACACACACACACACACACACACACACACACACACACCACTAGGTATCTTCTCAATAAACTCCCACAATATGGTTGGTGGTACATGACTGTCTTGTAGCTGTCAGGCTTGGCTAGAGTGAACACGCAGCTTCTCAGAGATACTCTAAGCACAGTTTCTGTCCAAGGAAGTTAACTCTAGGATGGAGGAAGGTAGTCAGGGAGGAGGCCTGACAGGGACCTTGTGCCTAGCTGTATAGTTTAATGTCAGTAAATCGCCATTCTTTCCTAACAAGAGAAAGCAGGGAGAGGATTTTTTGCCTAGACGTCAAAGGCAGGGACTGTCTATGGTCTTTACTGTGGTAGCTCAAAAAGGCACTTTTATGTTTTAAATCTTGTTTCATATACTTCATATAGCTTCTTCTTTTTTCATTCATTCATTCATTCATTCATTCATTCATTCATCTTCTTCTTCTCCCACTATTTCTGGTTCCCTGGTCCTCTGCTGAAAACATGCAGAGGTGCCGCAATTGAATGTGTAGTTGCTCGGGGATGCAGCATAGGGCCTTTAGTCAGAGCACTGTTCTGTCAGGGTGAAAGATATGGCACCCATGCCCAGTGCCGCTCGCCTCGGTGTTGCTAACGCAACATCAGCGCATTCCATTACAGCCCATGGAAATGAAATGGCCTATTTACAAAAAAGACACTTTATTTCAAACAAATGACCTCCTCAGGAGAGAAACCGCACGCTGATCTATTTGCCATTAAACATCCACTCAAAAAATAGCAGCAGGCTGTAGAAATCAAAAGTAATCAATCTGATAAACTATGCCGAATACCTTAAATTTGAACTGGGAGCTGACAGGGCCATCAATTACGGGAGTCAAATTAACATTTCTGTGGGTGTTTTTATGGTACTCGGGACCCTATGCTCCATCTTCCACAGTCCTGGTTGGGCTTGTGTGTGTGTGTGTGTGTATGTGTGTGTGTGTGGGGGGTATTTGGGTGGGGGGGACAACACTTCTTTCTCTCTTTTCCCCACAGAGCCCCCCTTGCTCAGGCAATCTATTTGATTTCTGGGCACCTCCATCACAGTGGAGTGCTACTGAGCTATGCAGGCCTGCCTGCTTCCAGTTTTCAGTCTCCAGTTTTCAGTAAAAGATATATCAAAGGCACACCAAGATTATGCTGTGTTTTCTCAGCTGTTTCTTTGAAGGAAAAGAGGGACGTTTGAGATAGTGGGCATGAGGCTCACCTCAGCCTTCCCTGAGGGGGAGACAAGGAGGTGTCAAGGCTGAGACGCAGGCAAACAGACGGATGCTTATCTAAGTGAAGTGACACGCGCTGTCTTTGCGGACTGGGCGGAGTGACTCATTTCCAACTATCTAAATGAGATCGAGCAAAACGGCAAAGCAGGCGGGACTCTGGGGACGTGCACGACAAAGACAGACGGAGGGACACAGGACAAAAACGAAAACTGTGGGTCAAAACTGAAGCAAAAAAAGCAATAATTACGCTCACCAATGGGGCAAAGTGGCACCGAGAGACAGAAGATGAAGAGAGAGACAGAGAGAGTTAGTGAGAGAGAGAGAGTTAGTGAGAGAGACAGAGTTGGAGAGAGAGAAAGTGTCAAAAGGAAGGAGGGAAGGAGTGGAGGAGAGGGAGATGTACAGAGAGACAGAGAGAGAGAGATGGAGTGGGAGAGAGTGTCAAAAAAGGGGTAGGGAAGACAGTGGAGAAGAGGCCAGGCATGCAGAAGAGTGATTGGAGAACTATGGAAGTATTTTGAAGAGCGCTCATCCCAGCCATCTGGGCGGAGGGACAGCTGAAATGACAGAAACATCTGCTGAGCACAGAGGGGAGCCTGTAGCTTGATTAATGACGAGTTTGATTAATTAGGGGACGGTGTGCTCCCCATCCTAAACACACTCTACTCAGAAACTACACCCCTGCTTCCCATCACCGACTTCTGATATGTGTGTGGAGAGAGAGAGAGAGAGAGAGAGAGAGAGAAAGAGTGGGGGAAAAAAAACTGTCCAGGATTTTTATGGGAGCACATAAAATGAACTTCATCAGCTAATAATGTTGTGAGTCCTTTCCTCCCGAGAGGATGTCAAAGCAACAGCCTAGTGAAACACCACACACACACAGATCAGTGAAGTCACTTAAAAGCCTGCTGTTTGTGTGTGTCTGTGTGTGTGTGTGTATGTGTGTGTGTGAGTGTGTGTGTGTGTGTGTGTATGTATGCCGGTGTGTGTGTGTGTGTGTGTGTGTGTGTGTGTGTGTGTGTGTTTAACAAAGCACTTCTAGCAGTTAGAGCTCAACTAAAAGCTGTGTTCACCGGACTCTTCACAACTCTTGTCCCTCCCAGAAGGACTGGGCTGTTCAAAGTGGAGCTAAATGGCATGCTGTTAACCAGTCTAAAGTAATGCTCCAGAAGCCAGAGAACAGGGCATGAGGGGGAATCAGACTCGTGCTTAATTGCAGATGAGAGGTCTTGTTGCTCCACAAGGAGGGAAGAGGTATAGAGATATAGCTGACAATTGCACACACACACAGACACACACACAGACACACACACAGACACACACACACACACACACACACATATATATGGGGCATTTATCGAGAGCAAAGGCATTAACCAGATTTTAAGAGGTGCTTTAAGAGGTGCTGCTTGCGAGAGTCAATTGCTCTAACCACCCATGGCCCAAACATACTCTATTCTGGTAATGTTTCAATAAGCCATCCCACACAATTACACATAGTTGCATTGATGTACTGTGGTTTGTGGTTTGAATGACGCTTACAAGTCTGACACTGGTCCTCCTTTGGTCCCCAGCAACGGCCGTAACAGGAAGAATGACACCTGGGACCTGAAACAGACAACAGGACAAGCATATATGACACTGTTTTCTCTTTCTCTCTTTCCCTCTTTCTTGTGTTCTCTTTTACCATAACTCAGATCCCCCGAAGCACACTAGGATAGGATGCTGACTTCACTTGGCATTTCTGCAAACCGGTGATTCTACAGAACACTGAAAGTAACCTGAGAGACAGAAACCCTCCAGGTTGCAAAAGAGAGCTGTCCTGTGGTCCACTTTGTTTGGCTGGAGTTAATTTTTTTATGTGTTTTCTCTCTCTCTCTCTCTCTCTCTCTCTCTCTCTCTCTCTCTCTCTCTCTCTTTCTCTCTCTCTCCAAAGCTAATAGACTGGTGGGTAATTGCAGAGTGAACACAGATGACTGGTTAAGTGTTGTCCTCTGTCCCTGCCCCACTTCAGTTAAGAGTAATTACTCCACTGGCTGATTCCCTAGTGTGTGTGTGTGTGTGTTTGTGTGTGTGTGTGTAGGGCCTCTCCATCTTATGCTCCATTCCTCTCTCCCACCCTCAACACCTCTCTCCCCACCTCCTCCATCCTCCCCCCTCCTCTCCAACCTCTCCTTCAGGCCACCTGGACCCAGGCTGACTGCCACCACTCTTCACAAGCACGTGATTGGGTTGGGCACACAAGCTCTCCTGTGTTTGCTCCTGTTGTTGAGCGCTGACCTGTCCGTCACTCCATACTGAAACCGTTCCATGGCTCTGAGAAGAGGTTGCAATGCTTGTCATGTACTTCCAAAGTACAAGCTAATGTCAAGCACTCTGGTGAGGGACAACCAGAGAGGCCCGTGATCATGACTAAGAATAATGACCCTCTCCAGTGGGCAGTTATAACACACAGGATGCTAGCAACTCACACATCTACCTTCTCTCCTCTCCTCTCCTTTCCGCTCCTCTACTCTATTCTACTCTACTCATTATGGGATGTTCCCGTAAAGGTCTCTCGGTATTTATTTTCAGGCTCCCGGACATTCATTGATTGGTTTCACCTCCTCTTGGCCCCGAGATGTTTTACTGCTCTTTAGGGGCAAATATTAGGGACAAAGGAATCCAGCGTTACAAATCTTGTGTTACGGACAGAGAGTGTGTGTGTGTGTGTGTGTGGTGTTTTTTTTGTTTGTTTGGTTTTAATTTTTTTGGGGGGGGGTTGTTTCAGGATTATATTTAAATTGATTAAAGGGTAATTTATTATTCTGTGTTGTTTTGTCAGCAAGTCTGGGAGGCCTTGAGAAAACAAGAGATTATCTTCTTATGATGGATTAGAAGTTTGGAAGACCTTGATGGCAGGGACAGAACGAACACAACAGACACATGCTGTAGTGAAGTCTAAGGACTGCACTACCTTTTCAGATTGAAGCATCAGTGTCGCGGGCCGTTTCAAAAGCTCTTCAGAGAGACTTTGCATGCCATTTAGTTTGTAATTCACGTACATGTAAAACTTAATCTTTGATTACCCCCTACCCACACACGTCCAAAACAACACAAACTCATGCATTCTTGTGAAGTACTAGGTCTTCAGGCACTCACATGTACTGCTGCTGTTGGTGGGCACTACCAGATGATCTGAGGGGGCACTCTTCACTATGTCCTGCCAGTGGATGGTGTCGGCGTGGCACAGGAACTTGTTGTTGTCCACATACACGCCACCATGGAGGATCTCTGTGGGGTTGTTCAGACAACAAAACAACAGAAATGAAACAAGAGGTAGCATATCCTTGTGTGTGTGTGTGTAAATTGTCATGTTGTAAATTGTACACTGAGCAGAGAACACATGGTAGAAAATGGAGTCTTATGAGACTTGCGATCATATTGCACATTATTAGATTTCCACACACAGTGACTCTTCTTGACCTGCAGGAGTCAGTCCCCATCACAACTGGCCCATTCCCATCCTGTCTTGCTGAGGGAGACACACAACCCCCCATCCCACCCCACACACACACACACACAACGCCACCCCTCTGTGGTCTCCAGAGCCACATATGATTGATGTTGTATCAGGGGGACCAGACAAATCCTCCTTTTATTGCTGTTATTAATATCAATAATCTCTTTTTTTTTATTTTCTTACTTTTTTCCTCTGGTGCCTGCCACTCCCCTCCCCCTCCTCCCTTCCTTGAGATATGTCTACCTTCACTAGACATAAACACAGGAAATAATTAAGTCTCCCCGCTGATATGAAATCTAACCCAGATTTTTTGACGCATCTCAATAGATGACAACACTAACAAGTTGGCAATTTCATATTTCATCCCCGATGAAGATGAGAGGGGGTTACTGTGCGGCACGGGACTAATGCGCATCATACTGTCTGGCACGGATCATGAGATTTGCACAGAGCTCAATCTGTCTTCTAGCCGAGGCCGTGGCTCTACCCCCCTGGCCCAGTGACTCAGATGGCCCTGTGCGTGGACGTGTCGCGCTGCATTAGGATCTGAACGTTTCTCAGAAAACCCTCCCTGGGGTAATCTGCACTTCCACGAAATTTAAAAAATCCTTCCCCATTACAAAAAAAAAAATAATAATAATAAAATAAAAAAAAACAGCTTACAGCTTATGACAAATTTGTATTATTTACCACGTCGAATTTCTCCACCCTATTTGGTAAAGGAGATTAGTAGCTTAGGGGTGACACAGATGAGATGATATTCATAACCACTCGCTATCAAGGGCTAATCACTGTCCAACAAGCACTTTAATTACGTTTACATTAAACATTAAACTGTGCTCTATGGAAGATGGTAGTGTGTGTGTGTGTGTGTGTGTGTGTGTGTGTATGTGTGTGTGCATATATGTGTGTGTGTGTGTGTGTGTGTTGGGGGTGGGAGAGTGTTGATGTTATTGTGTGTGTGTGTGTGTGTGTGTGTGTGTCCATCACATGCTACAAGACTTGTGGAACCTGTCGTGTGTCAAACAAATTAATTTTTGCATTTCTCTGATGCACAACCAGCGGGGAGGCCCAGCCAAGAGTCGTGTGCTCCACGTGCCTGTCCAGAGGTGCCTTAGGCAAGAGGAGGGGGGACATGGAGACAGCCAAGAGAGGGGAGGAACAAAAACAAACACGACAACACACAGCGTGGGGTCTGGCCCCGCGTGTTTTTCTGGGTCAGAGGAGGGGGGACAGATGATTTGTCTGGGAACACCCACACGAGAACACACTCAGGAGGGGATCTGCTCGAAAACCTCAAATGTGGAGGCAAGAGCTCACACACACACACACACACACACACACACACACACACACACCGGAACATCAACACCTGCGGGGCAAGGATGTTCTTTTTACACATGTTCTGCACTGAGGGGTTGACATTGACTGTGGAGCGTGGGTCATATGCTGCAGAGGCGGGGAAAAGCTCGATGAAATAATCAAATATGGCCGTCTTCTGTAAAAGCTGAAATGGTTGATTTATAGTGTGCTTGTGTGGCTCTTGTGAAAATGAGGCTCTCTCAAGGGAAATAAATGGCAGTGATCATGAGTCATGACGTCATTTTTTCATCTCTCTTACTTGGTCTTACACACACCTCACAGTCCACTCACACACAAAAGACATGGTTGCATGCGCACCTACACACACACACACACACACACACACGCACACACTCACACACACACACACACACACATACATGCACAGTCTTGATAGAGGTGATCAAGCTTTGTTGATTGCTTTTTTTTCCAATTGAATTAATCCACTACAGTAAGGGCTGAGGAGAATAAGCTATTAATTATTATAGTCAACGTGCACATCATTTGCTGCTATCTCTCGTCCCCAGGGTGAGTGAAACACTTGAAATTAAAGACTGAGCAGGAACCTCCTCCGCTTATAACGCAGGATGAAAGAAAGAAGAAAAACATGGTAGAAAAACAATCTGAAATGTAGGGAAAGAGCCGAGCAAATGCTTGCAGGCTATTATGGAGTAAATAGAGAATAGAGTGTGTGTGTGTGTGTGTGTGTGTGTGTGTGTGTGTGTGTGTGTGTGTGTGTGTGTGTGTGTGTGTGCGTCATCTACCATGAAGAGCTACGCATGATGGCATCTCATCCACGCACAAGGGCAGGGGCAGCACAGGAGCCTGTTGGCAAAGCGCCAACACACACATCAACACATACACACACATCAACACATACACACACACACACACACACACACACACACACACACACACACACACACACACACTGTCCAGCTCGGAGATGGTGCCCTGAAATGCTGCGTGCTATGTGATCCATTTAGGTGACATTCCAAATTGAATTATAAACTGGCCCATAAAAGCGATTACATCCTGATGATGTATTTCCTGAGAATGCTCAGTGAGTTGGATGGGTGGCAGAGTGTCCGCATCAGGGTTTACTGGGGTGAAGGTGGAGATACCATGGTGGTTAAAATGGCAATCAAAAGGACAGCTCATTAAGCACAGAGAACTTCCAATACAGGATCATGTGTTTTGAAAGCTAGCATGATCCTAAATGACCTCACATAAACAACAGAGCTATTTAATGAACGAGGGAGGTAATATTGTCTAATATATCTGCACATAATGGCTGGGTAGAGGTGTAGTGGGGATTTTTTAAGTGGGGGCCTAATTGCAAAGAGTCACATGCACCTACAAAACCAGAAACCGAAAACCCTTGATAGTGTCACTGCCTTTGGTTATGTTCATTCCATAATGTTAAATTGCATTTGTTTATGACAATAGAGGGCTTATTGGAGAGATTTGCTTGATGTATGCACTTGTAATGTTATAAATGAATGCCTGATGTTAAAAAAGGAAGAAATGCATGAATTATCTGTTCCAAGAAGTGGGGGAACTTCATATCCCAGCGTCCAACGCCCACCACACCCCTGGCTATGAATGATAAAGACTACTATGACATTTACAAGGCGTAAATGTCACACAGATCAAAAATGTAATGAAGACAGCACAACAGGTGCCATTAGAGAGATGAACGTGAAGTCATTTTTGACTCTATGTGTATTCGAGAGGAGGAAACATAAAGCTTGACTGCCTTCTGTGTTTTACAACAGCACAGCACCACCACCACCACCAGTCCTTTATGAAGCCCTGTCAGGCATCCCCTGTCATCAATCAGGGGACTCACTTTGATCACAGGACAGGCAGCTGGTGGACTACCAGTCCAGGGACAGGCGAGAGTGCCAGATGCCATAGCTGGCAGCGGCCTCTCACTCGCTCCTGTCAGCAGCGTCACGCTTGTGTGTGTGTGTGTGTGTGTGTGTGTGTAGGGTAGTGTGAGTGTGTGTGTGTGTGTGTGTGTGTGTGTGTGTGTAGGGGAATGTTTGTGTGTGTGTGTGTGTGTGTGAGAGAGTGACAGCTCACACACCTCCTGCCTTCTGTCTGCTACATTGAGAGTTCAGCATTACCTTTTCTTTCCCACGAGTGAGTCGGAGTAACATATAGCGCGCTCAAGGTTTGAGCGGCGACTGCTGGGAGACCCTGGGAGAGCTACAGAGGAAGCGAACGGCACAGAGGCAGCAGTGCCCGCGGGCGACAGCAACACGATGACACCAAATCGTATTCAGTCAGACAATCACAGAAGGTAGATGGCTGCTGGCTACAGATGATTATGAATTCAGTCAAAGTCCCCGTGGATAGAAGGTTTGAAAGCCAACGTGGCATCTGATGCAACCTGCTGTGATATAGTACATTTGCTCTGCCACTGTTGAGGCTGACACCTGAGTCAGGGATGAAGCGTGAGTGTGTGTTTTTGGAAAAAGGGCCCCAGACTAGAAATAAAATCAGCAGAGAAAATATGGCACTCAAACCTTTTAGCAATACTGTCAGGGAAACATTCAAACAAGAACAACAGAACAATATTTCCAGGTTTTAGGCAGCCTGGTACTGCATGTTGTGGGAAAGGTTTTCTATAACAAATAGGTGATTCTACTTGGATTTAAAAAAAATCAACTAACCTATCTATCTATCTATCTATCTATCTATCTATCTATCTATCTATCTATCTATCTATCTATCTATCTATCTATCTATCTATCTATCTAGATAGATAGAAAGATAGACAGATAGGTTAGTTAATTTTTTTTAAATCCAAGTAGAATCACCTCTTTGTTATAGAAAACCTTTCCCACAACATGCAGTACCAGTCTGCCTATCTATCTAACAACTTCTAAGCTATGAGCCTACAGGACATTGGCACTTCAGTGCACTGTTTCAATTTAGCTACTGCGGTGCAAATGGTTCCAGTGGTTCCTGTAAATGTCCATGTCTTGCCATGAATAACTAAGTGAACAGAGAATAAGTGCTTTTGAGCACAGAGTGAGGCTCTGAGTATGAAATCAATCCATGCTCTGTTTTAAAACTATTTGAGTGTGAGAGTAATGAAAATGCTTAAGAATGCTGAGAGATACTTATGAACACCAACTGGTGGAGATCACCAAGCCACTCACTGGCTTTGGATATCAAACAAGGAGAGAAGATGAGAGAAGAAGCATCTGACTCATGTCTTACCTCAAAGTTTAAATATCCATTTTTGTTCCAACTTCCAAAAAACTCTAAGTTAAGCATAAGCCAACATGATATTATTTAAGTATCCGGGCAATGTTTTCATACAGAAACATAAACCAACATTGCATTACTTAAGCATTTGGGCAATGTTTTAATTTTATATTTCACAGCTGGACACATACACCAGAATACACAAAATCCTCAAATTTCATGTAATCATTCACTCTATACAAATCCTTGGCTTTTCTTAGGCATTATGGTTGTGATAAAAAGTCCACTCTCTGTGGAAAGTGCGTCTACTAACAGTTAAACAGAAGTATTTACAGAATAATTCACTTAATAATATAGTTTCTTCCACGCTAGTCAAACAAGAGAGAATAGCTCAGAATATGAAGCAGTCCAGTAAAATAGCACAGCTTTCTGAAAGGCATACTATTTGTCAAGTGGCTATTTTCATGTTGCAGGGTTTGTTTCCAAATGGCAGTGCATTTGGTTTCTACCCGGCAATTTTCACTCGCCTCACTACTGTAAAAGGCATCATCACAGCAGATCAATAAATGGCACCAGAGTTTGCTTTTACACCCTGTTCACTTAGATTGGAGATTTTCCAATTGGCATATAGTGGTTTATAACAAAAGCAATAGTGACAACACACAATGCACACCTTGTTGTGTACTGTTAATGTGTATCAGTTGTGTGTGTGTGTGTGTGTGTGTGTTTGTCTGTGTGTCGGTGAGGAATGATGTGCCACACTCTGCCAGGCCCCCTCCCTTCCAGTACAAATAGGTGAGCTGCTGTGTCATCCATCACTGTGATGCTGGACCGCATGCACAGGCCTCCTCACCCAGGAGACGCCAGGCTGGTGAAAAATAGTGATGAGTGAAGTTGAACAAACCATCAGAGGAAAGTGCACTGTGATTTGCTTCTGGGGGCAGAGAAGGACGGGCTGGGAAGGCTTGGCTCTGCGTATCAGTGCAAATGACAACACAGGTCATATTCTCTATTTTGAAAGTCAACGCAGTAGGTAAACACACACAGACACACACACACACACGCACGCACACACACACACACAGGCTTTGGTATATGTAGTCTTCCTGATTTATGTGTCACTTATTTAGATTAAATATGTCTCAAATCTTTAAAAGCCCAAAGTACAGCAAACAACAGGAAGGAAAATAATGTAAGATGATTCATATAAACTGACAATATGGGAAAATGTTACTTCCCCTCCACTCTGAAGCTCCATGCCAGCCGCTAGAAACAGAAATGGATCAGGTCAGACAGACTGACTCACTCAATGAAAACGTGTTCCTAGGCTTCCCTGCTGCGCTCTCACAGGCTATAATTGGCTCAGCGGCTGATGCTCAAGGGCCAGCGCATGGCGTCGACTTCTACGCCATTTGCCACCCGCGGACTGAGAGACTCTCTGTGACCCCAGCGGGGGTGGCGTTGACTCCCTGCAGCTGGTGGCCAACAAGGGCCAATGGAATTCAGCCCGGTCACACAATGTGGCAGCCCAGCGGCGAGAAACCACAGACACATAACCACCCATGTCATAGCACTGCCGCATTTAGCCCAGCTGTGTATATGCACTTAGCCATTTAGCCTAGCTTTGTATGCACTTAGCCATTTAGCCTATCTTTGTATGCACTTAGCCATTTAGCCTAGATGCACAAACCTTATGTGTTACAGTTACAATGCTGCGTGTGCCATGTAACCTGTTTGTCATTGTCTTCCTTGGTAAATTTAGCTTTTGGTGTCAGCAGAAAAAAAAAACTCTCAGCAGAAGTAAGGAGAGGTTGATCTAAAATCTGGTCAAGCACCGTGCATTTCACTTCAAAGGGGATTTCAGTCAGGTTGACTGTATTCAGGTTGACTGAAGAATCACGTTTGATTTACTGGTTTTAATAGTGCACTACGAGCAATACATTTTGTTTTCATTATTGGATTTATTGAAAGAGGCTTTAACAGAATGACACTGATTCAGCCATTCAGTTACATGAAAACTCATATTTTTAAATTACATACATCAATCATATATAGACAGCCAGTAGCATTCTGTATGCCCTTTCATATCAAAAATGACAACATGCACAATGCCTAAAATAACTGTATCTTGACCTGTTTCACAAATGCTTGTGTCCTATCCCAAACAATCTACAATACGGCAGAAGTAGGAAAACACTGAGGATTAGATGAGTCAGATGATGATGTCAAATGTTTAAAACTGTCAAAACTTTCTAGAATGTTTCTAGAAGGATGCCTGAAGACCACAACCAAGACAACCTGCTATTTCATGGTGACAAGACATGAAATCATTTGATAAATGATTCAGTGCAGGTACTGAAGGTAGCAGCCCAATCGGCTGCTCTTAAAGTGAGTATCAAGGACTTGAACTTGATGTAGGCAACAGCAGGGAACCACTCGAGTGAGATGAAGTCGAGTCTCATGTGTCTGGGCCACAGCTGACATGGGGATCTGACACATGGTCTCCGATCATCTGACAAGCTAAATGCTAAGAGCAATATGTTGAAGGACTGGCTGGCAGAAAATGCCCTGGTTTTAAATGTAGGGTTGTAATTTTCTCTCTTTGAATAAGCTCTTAGTACAGCAGCATAGTGAGTAGACCTGTATGCTGAGAGCATCATGTCCTTTGGAGGAAGATGTAGCCTTAGGATGTTTAGGATTGCACCCATAATACTCACGTTTGCACCCATAACACCCACGCTTGCACCCATAACACCCAGACGAGCTGGTGCTGCAGTCACATGAGAGAAGTCCCAACCAGGACCCCATACAGATGACCCACATGAACAATGAGAGACAGAGACAGAGACAGACTTTGCCCTGCAGTTACTGTGGACACCCCCACCACTCACACAGTTAGTTTAGACCTCAAACAAGGTCAGAGAGCCAGGCACCCAGGGTAAATCTGAAAACGAACAGGGCAACCCGCATTTCATGTCTTCAACACTCCAGGAATAAACCATAGTGCGGCTCCACTGAAATGTAATTGAGTTTTTATGTATTTAACTAGTGACCTGAAAAGAACAACTGCAGCCGCATAAAAAAGGCTTTATGAGAGACAGCGGGCACAGGGGGAGCCATTCCTCCACAGTCACCCACGCACACAACACAGCGTTACAGCAAAGGTGTAGGCCACACAGAAATGCACTTTTAACAAGACACCGTTGACATTCAAACAACAGAGTACTGGTATTATGAGAACACCAAGGGCACGCACGCACACACACACACACACACACACTCACAAACACACATAAACACACATAAACACACATATATGCGCACACACAAAGGCACACAGACACAAAGACACACACATGCACACACACACACAAACACACACACACACAAACACACACACAGCTCCACAGAGATGACAAATGTGCTTGGAAATGCTGAAAATGTGTGAAAAATAGATCCACTTCCACTGATTTAAACACTTCAAGGACACTAGGAATGCATGCCATGAGTCAGTGTGTTCAGGCGCAGCCTATCAGGTAGTCAGGTTTAATAGAGGCAGGGACTGACCCTGAAACAGATCTGTGTCCCCGTATGAAGGGCAACTGATCTGATTCTGACCTGATCACAACCAGCTGATGAGGATTTAATATGTTATATCATATATATGTAAATCACACAAAGGAAACCACTGCAATACTGTAAAATAAACAGATGTCTAGGCGATGTGCTTTTGTCAGAGAGATAATATAACAATTCAGGCATAAATGACCACAAATCTACAAGACGGAAATAGGCTATTGTCCATGCAGCTTGATGGGTGCGACTACGTGGCAACAGAAGGTTCAGTAATACTTGCAACTCATAGGCCACGAGAAAAAGAATGTGTGTGTGTGTGTGTTGTGTCTGTGTGTGTGTGTGTGTGTGTGTGTGTGTGTGTGTGTGTGTTTATTCATTTGTTTGTATGGAAAGGGGGGCGGGGGAACAGTGCTTCTCTCCCCTTGTCATGCCGTGCCAGCATCTTCTGGATGGTAATTGTGTTTAAAGTTAGCTGATTAAATTTTGCCCTCCCTCACACAATTGTTTCCAATGAATCTTTATGAAAAAAATGGCCAAGATTAAAGGATCAGGGTATTATCTGGAGCAGGGAGCATCTGCTTAAAAATAAGGCACAAACAGGGATGAGTTGAAGTGGGGATTTTTTTGTGTTTTTTTTCTGAATGTCCCTCTTCTGCATCAAAACAAAATGTTTTTTTTTTGGGGGGGGGGGACCAGAGGATTGCTGTAAGCTACATAACCCTCATTTGATTCACACAAATGAAGGATGATTCCGACTACTGATATTGCATCATCCATGAGAGACGGAATTAAATGTCTTGTCGTCAAGTCAGATCCTGCATGTGTTGCAGCATGTGTTGTCGCAACAAAAACACCAGGCCCATGCTTAAAAATGTGTCTCTCAACTAAGGCATTAAGATGTATCCATTACAAAACGCTGTGGTACACAATGTTCCCTGGGTCCAAACACAGAGTCTACCTCAGTGCTAAATTGTGCATATCCCAGGTGCTCGCTCCTCGCTAGATAACCTGAAGCATCAATGTGAAAGCCTGTATAATTACAGTGGAGTGCGGGGAAGGGTACGCATTGATGACTGAGGGATGGAATGAGTGGCTAAGGCATGAGCATGTGTGTAGTACATGACGCAGATAATGTTCATGAGAGCCCCATTAGAAAAGTGTGTGTGTGTGTGTGTGTGTGTGTGGTGAATGTAGTAGAAACAACACAGGTTTTATTTGCCTCTCTACAGGCTCGTTCTCTCCCGGACTGGAACATGGGCTTCTTCAGCAATCACAGCAGTTCTTAATGAGCACAACAGCCCGATCGGGTGGGTAGAGCGCAGCGTAAGTGTGCTTAGCAAAGAACAGAGAGAGGAGCAAAAACAGAGATGAGGAGCTGTTTTTTTTTCTCTTTTTTTAGGGGGGGGATTCAGCTGCTGAAGGAGAAGCACACATTAGACCTCAAGAGCAGATACTCAGAAACAAACAAAAAGCAAAGCAAAGCAAAGAAAAAGCAACGCAAAGAAAAAGCAAAGCAAAGCAAAGCAAAGCAAAGCAAAGCAAAGCAAAGCAAAGCAAAACAAAACAAAACAAAACAAACAAAAAACAAAACAAAACAAAACAAGACAAAACAACACAACACAACACAAAACATTGCACCAGCTCTATGCACTCATCGTGGCTGATGGACACAAGCACTGGAATGACTCCCCTCCAACATTAGTGGCGGCTAAAATGGGACACACATCACATACACTACAGCCTAAAACCCACCCCAGAGACACAAACTAAATCTGACAAAACAATAGGCTGTCAGTGATGACTGCCAGTGGTGGCTGGGTTGACATCATACTGCGGGAAAACAAAAGATGACTCCACATCCGGCTTGTGTAACCACCAGAGTTAGAGCATTATGATGTCATGGGGGAACGGCGAGGTTAGCGGGACGAGGCACATGGGGACGGTTTGGAGAGTGAGTGTGAGTGTTAGTGCGTGTGCATGTGTGCGTGGTGTGTGTGTGTGTGTCAGTGGGGGGTGTGTGTGTGCAGACTGGTGCATATTGGAGAGATGAGAGAGAGAGAAGAGACCAAACGCTATAGAGGCCATGCTCTGTATATTTAGCTCATGAATTCATGTGTGAGGTAGCATGCACCTGGGCAAATTCTCTGCTCGCAGGGGCCGCTGGAGAACAGCATGGGCCTTTCATGTCCCATTACCCTCGACTGCCTCCGCTCAGCGCTGCTCCACTTCTCCGCCAAACCCACGGCGCAGAAAATAAATACATTAATTATTAAGCCACCGAGGGAGACGCAGAGGCCGCTGCAGTCAGGGCCACGCAGCGTGCCAATTTCTCAAACAGATTGCTGCTCTGAAACAGTGGTCTTCTCTCTCTCTCTCTCTCTGTCTCTCTCTCTCTCACCATCTCTCCCTCTCTATCAGTTCCTTCATCTCTCTCTCTCTCACACCCTCTCTGTCTCTGTCTCTCACTCTCCTTTTCTCCCATCTCTGCCTGTCTATCTGTTTCTCCATCACTCTCTCTCTTTCTTTCTCTCTCTCTCACACACACACACACACATTTGCTCTCCTTCTATTGTGGCAATTACCATGTCATGCTCCATAAAAAAAAAAGTCCTATCGAATTCCACACTGCTTTTGAGAGTGCACTGCTTTCCAATTGGGAATTCATTTACATAATGTACCTGTTGAGAAGTCTCCAGCTATCCCAGGGACAGGCTATACATCATATGCATACAGAAATTAGCTTCTGGACCTGTTGCTGTTTAAAAGGATGTGACATCCCCAAAAAATCGGATCTCAAAACTGTGACCTGCAATGTAATCCATCATACACTGCTTTCTTGCATTTCACACTTTATCATGGGGAGAGGAACTCTGCAAGAAGGAAAATGCTCACTGACACTGAAGGAGGCCAGTGCATTAATGGCTCTCATTGCTCATGAACATTGCCCTCTGCAACTAGAGGCCCCTGCTTCTTGGCCAGCCTCTGCGTCATCCATCCGTTCGTTCATCCGTCCATCCCTCCACCGCTTCAAAAACCTAATTATTCTCTCTCTCTCTCTCTCTCTCTCTCTCTCTCACTCTGTCTCTCTCTCTCTCTCCCATCTTGCTGCCCTCGCCTCCTCTCTCCTTCCCCTGCCCCCTTCTCTGCTGCTGCTGCTGCTGCTGCTGACATTTCGGAAGCGTGAGGTCTGAGATTGGCACGAACAGAAATAATTGGTTTAGCCCTCTTAAGTGTTTCATTAACATTTCCCACTGGAGCGCAGACAGATGAAGCACGTCCAGATGAGAGGCTACGCTAAGCGCAGGGAGTCTTCAACCCCGCAGACCACCCCCGCCCCGCTCCCCTTACCCCCAAACCCCAACTCCCAACCAGCTTAGCTTCTCACAGTGGTCAACCCAGGTGTCCAAATCAACTGCACCAATAACAGGGTGCGAGCCCATATTAAGCTGTAGGCAGGTAGGTGATATAGGATGGTAGGTAACCTCTGTTCAAACATACTCATCCCTGTACCTACATGGCCTCCATGCCCTCACATCATGGTCATAAGACACATGGCAAAGCTACAGAGCCTGCGGTTAGATGTAATGAAGGGGTCATGGACATTGTTTGGTAAGCTTCCAGTGTGTGTGTGTGTGTCTTTGTGTGTCAAGTGTTTGTGTGTCCAGTGTGTGTGTGTCTTTGTTTGTCCAGTGTTTGCATGTCTGTGTGATGCTCCTTTTTTCAGAGACTTTCACTGACATTCACGGTTTCTTCTCTGCTTTCTACAGGCCAGCTTTGGAGCTCTGTGAAATCTAGCTGGAGGGAATGACAGAGAGAGAAGGAGAGAGTGGGGAGAAAAAATGATATGTATATATTTTGCTTATTAATTGATATTTAAATTCTTTGCACGGTTGAATGAACTTTTAATGAGACACAGGGCTGGTTTCCGCAGGGCTCTGTCAACTAAACCTGAGCAGTGAGAGCTGATGCTGCCGGTGGGTGTAGATGCCTGTGACTGCTGGATATCCAGCACCAGGACTGGGTCACAGGAGACAAAGCTGAACCCAGAACAGTGGCCATGTGCCCGCCTGTGGCTCTGCAGTGTGTGTGTGTGTGGCTGGTCCGGTTTGGGCGTCCCCATGGGCCCCCTGCCCTAGCACTGCTGAATAATTCAGCACTCTGACTGGTGTGTGTGTATGTGTGTGTGTGTGTGTGTGTGTGTGTGTGTGTGTGTGCTCACTAAGCACAAAGCACCCAAGTGTTTTTCAGCACCTTCTTGACCATTCTCATTCCCGCTCCATCAGGCTGCTCTGTTTTTCGTTTGCTGGTTCCCTCTCTCCCTCTCCCTCCTTTCCTCCCTCGCTCCCTCAACACACACGCACGCAAACACTTGCTGACAGCTGTCGCTGATATCATCAGGACCTGTCATGTCCTAAGGAATGGGAAATTAAGTCACAGGACAGGACAGACAAGTTTTTTTTTTCATTTTTGGTGGTGGGAGGGTGATGGGGTCCATTTATTTATTTATTTATTTTCGGTCAAGAAACAAACAATATGACAAACATCAGCGCAAGGATGGAGCCTGACACAGGGAGGATGGGGAGGTAGCCAGCCCTAATGCACTCATCTCTCTCTGGAAGAGAATAAGCTGGTATGGGACTCTTATGATGGATCCACAGAGACCCCACCCAGCTGGTTAACTCACTGATGGCAGCCCTTGCGAAGAGCTGATGAGACCCCTTGAGAAAGAGGATGGGGTTTGAGGTGGGGCCGCGGGTGGGGAGGGGGTATGTGTGTGTGTGTGTGTGTGTGTGTGTGGGGGTGGGGGGGGGTGCTCATGTCGCACGACTCCATTACCAGCCAGTTAGGGGTAATGGAGACAAATGGGAAAGCTGATGACCATGTCTATAAAAGAGTCTTTCATTTGCAGAGCCTATGGCAGCATAACACTCTAAATGAGCTTTGAATGGAACAGTCCTGCCCGAACAGAAAAGGCTGGGGGGGGGGGCTGTAATTGGGTGACTGTCCAAGCTCCCGTCTCAAAAACCTTGTAGTCAACATGTACAACTATACTGTATATTGTCAATGATCTGGAGTCTGTTGAATGCTGTGCATGGGAGCATATAAAAAAATGACACTTTATTCATTGTTCAATGGAACAACAGTCCCCACCAGATCACAGCACCTCACAGTGATGTGAATATGAAATTGTCATGTCAGATTTCACAGGAGACTTGTTCACCATATAGAAAGCATTCAACCTTTGACAGTTCTCTCATATAAGTCTTAAACAGTGATCAGAGCAGACTCAGTGCCAAGAGGGATGCATAGCATATTGAATATGGCTCCATGTTGGGGAGCAGAGAGATCATCACTGTCAATGTGACTACTCTGTTACAGTGTCCAGAGGCAGCTGCTCTGGCTTCATATTTAGAACTCATTTGTCCATCTTTAAGACTACAACTTTTAAACCTTTCCCAAACCTTCCAAAACCCACGCCAAGTTAATTTGACATGACAACTGCTTTTGTTGTTGCCTCTTACAGTTGTGAATGTTCAAGCATATGCACATATTCAGCATTCATACACATTTAGTCTAACTTTGTCTTTGACTTTTTTCTGTCCTTTTGTATTTGAAATATATTATTTCATAGGGGTACAAAAAAAAGTTTGGAATTAGGTGGCTGCACAAATTATTGCACAAATGCTCTGCTATTTTTAGAGGGACTGACTAAAATAACACTCCTGAAGAACCCCAGTTCCTTATGTAACCACTACCTGAGTGCCTCATTCATGCCACATCAAACCATGTTTGCGCCCGTACTGTAATTTATTAGAAGAGGGTGTGTTTTTCCATCCAGTCTTTTTTTTATATGGCGTTTGAAGCCAGGAGATATGTTTTAATCATTCAGCTTCTTAATGATGACACCAAATGCATTTTTAATGTGGTCCGCTTCTACTCGGAGTCCCAGCTGTAGAGAGGGGGCTTTAGCAGCAGCGGTAGCAGCCTCTCCATTTGATCTCTGGGTAATTATGGCTCGCCCTCCCCCCCAACCTCTCCCCCATCCAATGATATCACAAGATTTAAATACAAGGAGCCCTTGAAGACGAAATTCTTCCGCTTTTCAACTTCCTCTCCCATGGCTTTGTTTTTTTTCCACCCCCCCCCCCTTCTCTCCTGCCTTTCATCTTGCATTGAGAGTGCAGGATCTTTTGTGTTCCATTTGCCAGCTGATTCAGATCGCCGGACAAGGCTTTGAAAAGTTTTCTCGGATATTAAGAGCTTTCAAATCACAGCGTGGACTAATTGCAGCGGAATTATTCAAATTAGGATGCTCACCTTGGTAGGTTTGCACACACAAATGCCATTGTTTTATTCCCAAATCCTAACTCCATTTTATACACATCTCTGCTTAAGTTGCAAGCAGGTCAGTTATCTGAAAGTGCAAAGACAGAAAACCCTTATTTTCTTTCTATGAATTTTTCATTGCTTTCTCCTATTCATATTTCTATTCTATTCCCACATGAGCCCATTAATGAAACAGAATAAAGAATGTAAAACATGGACAAATATGTCCAAACAATAACACATATGTATGCCATGTATTATACAATACTAGTTATTTTAAGAAGTGTACTTCTCAGTGTAGCCTAATTACCTCTTACTGTTTTTTTTTACCGATTTTGTTTGGGTGGTAATTACTGCAACAAATTCATGTAAACAGGTCTGTGTGTTTGCAACTGAATATAATGAACAGAGAACTGAAGAGGAAATCTTACTGCATTTCATAGTCATGCACAACTCAGGGCAGCTGTGCACTGAAAATGTGGCTATGCTCCCTAAAAGCATATTTTTGGGGGGTGGCGAATGAGACAATGGAATTCTTCACAAAGATCACTCACGCATTCCTCAACCCTGAAGTATTGAGTATGACACAAGTGTAATTGCATAGGAAGTAATCAATTAGGCACACAATTGGAACCGACCTTAGGTCTGGATGCTGCCAAGCACGAGATGGAAATGAATGTCAGAGGCAAAAGTAATTTTCAGTTTCTCCTATTTTGTCCCCTCTTCTCTCTCTCTCTTTCTTTCTCTCTCTCTCTCTCTTTCTCTCACTCTCTCTCTTGTTCTAGAGGAAGAATGTGACCAGGTATTTCCCTTATGCCTCTGTCTCCTGGGAGCTATTGTGCTGTTAATTCATGATCTATGTGTTTTTCCACTTGAACACAACCAAAGGCTATGAAGAGCTGAGGCCCATCCACATAAGTGCACATATGCATAACTAACAGGGAGAATGAACAGAATGTGAAACAAAGTTGTGAATTTGTAGAATATTGTGTAGAATTGTGAAAGGTTGTGAAATGCTACAACGAAATTGTACAATTGAAGGGAGCCAATGAAGACTATTCTCTCAACTGTTATGATAAAATGATTCATTCAGTATATGGTATTTTCTTTGGGTCTCTTGGACATGGTCTCTGTAGAAATACAATTCTGTCTAGGGGAATCATATACCTGTTTTGAAAGCAAATCCATCAATCCACACTCCATCGCATTTCTTTACAATTCAGAGAAACACACTCAGGTTTTACATGTCTAACCTGCAGTGCACCTGCACCTGTAGTACATTTCACAGCTTTTGGATCACTAGTAACAGATTAGCACCAGTACTCCCCCTGGTAGATCAGAGGCTTTGATTTGCATTACTTGACTAACGCACGACGAAAGCACTCTTAAGTTTACACCATACACCTCGAGGTCCCGACTGAGCCTGGGACCCACGCTGTGAGGGCCGATACAGGACTGTAGGACTTGGGAAGCAGAGCGGGAGACCAGTTGGAGTGTGGATGAACGGATCAGGCAGAAGCGCAGATGCACGAGCCACTCAGCCCGATGGATACGGAGATGCCAGTGTTTTTGGTCAGAGGGGGGAAAACTCGCTAAATAACAGTGAAATAGATGAAACAACAATATAGTGCAAAACCTAAAGCAAATAGAAAAGCGATTGCGCAGAGAAAGCGTGAGGGAGGGAAACAGAGAGAATAAAAAATGTGTTAAATTGACACGCTCATCTGTTTCATGTTCTTTATTGAGGCTGTTATTATTTTGCAAAGCCAGCAGGCAGTAATTACCATCTGAATGCACCACGGCTGTTTGTGCGCTGTTGACTCAAACAACAACAAAAAAAGGAACAGGAGAAATGTGTGTGCCTGGGCCTGAAAAAAATGTCTCTTAATTCCTTTCAGATAGACAGACGTGTGGGATTTCTAAAATGTCAGGTAAAGTGGTAATGTTGAACCTTTGCCTCAGCTGTGGGACAGGGTATAATTAATGCAAACAATCATCATCAGAAGAGTGTTCAGTAGGTCCTGGAAGAAGGGTAAAGGTGAGATAGACCTGTGTGTATGGTGTGCCTCTGCATGTGTGTGTCTGTGTCTGTGTGTGTTTGTGTGTATGTGATGAAAAGAAAGTGACCACGAAGAGCCATGTTCCAGCAATCCACTCCATATAGTGTGTAGTCAAGTGAGTGTCATAAATGTGCACAGTCAGGGAAAACCATTACCTCTCTCCCTCTATAACAGCAACACGGAGAACACAATGTGCAAGCTTCCTGCTCACCCAGCCACTGCTGCTCCTACACTACATACCTCACATTAAAAAAAAACAACTCATCCCCAGTGCATTAAGACCACCTTTTTCATCACAAAACTGGGGACAAAAAGCATCAGAGTGGAGTCTCAGGAGAATGGGGTCCTAGAGAGCCAGGCCAAAGACATGCTTATACAGACTCTTCATACAGGGTAACACACAAAAAATCAATAGGGCAATATAAGAATATAGCAGCGACAAATTGATTTGATCCAGGGCTATTTCAGCCTCCAGGGATCTGGAGGTCAGTTTCAATACCAGAGGATCCATTTTATCAGGCTGCAGATTAGGCTTAGTATGGTTAATAACCTTCATCCTCTTATATGTCGCTTATGGATTGTATCGACCCCCTGTTCCACATCTCAGGAGAGCTACTAGAAGAGAAAACGACACGATAATGGGCCTGCCACTTTCAAAGTAGGCTTCACAGGGCCAGCCATGCTGCTGTGCTGGTGCAGCATGCTCGTGGATGTCATTCTCCAAGCAGAGGAGCACAGAGGCCTGAACGTGGGCAGGCGCCCCCTAACCTCATCCCACCCCACCCAGTCTGGGCGTGGTTCCAGTGGCGGGCTGCCTCGGGGTGATGGGTCTGGTGACAGGGCCCGGCAGCAGACAGATGGCACCTGTGCCTTAGCACCCACCTGTGTGCACGTGTGCATGTGCCCAGACAATGGCAGGGAACAGACAGAGCCTGAGGACAGGCCGTCGCAATAAAAAAAAAAATTGTGGAAAAACACAAAAGGCAAAACACAAGTCAGAGACTGAGTGAGTGAGTGAAGACGAGTGTGCAAAAAAGAGAGAAAAAAAAGGCAAGAGAGAGTGAGAGATAGAAGGAAGCATGGGGAGGGCTGATTCTTTTTTTTCTGAGTCCCTCCCTTAGGAAGTGGCTGGTATTTCAAGCATTCCTCTGCATCTGACTGCCTCTCGCATAGCACTGGACTCACTACCACTGAGAAACAGGCTCCTCTGAGACCAGATGCTCATTTCAATATTCCTAAAGACACTGGCTATGCAAGATGGGAAGGATACGGAGCCATGTGCACGGTGCATTACCTAACGCAAGCTCTAAGAGTGTAGCATATGGGTTATGTGTACTTAGAGCACTCCTGTGGAGGGCGCGGGTAAGTGGAACAACACACACTGTTTGAATTATTTACTAGCTGTGGCGGGTTTGGGGAGGCATGGGGGGTAGAAGCAAGGGGGAGGGGAGTGGTAAGGGACAGCCAAGTAACGCTGAATCCCTGGACTCTAAGTCCCCCCCCCAACACACACACACACACAGAAATAAGTGGGTGTGGGTGAGTAGCTGAGAGGCTGGCGGTGGTTTTAAACGCTAGCACATGACTCCAACACCTGCACACAGAGACTCATCACTCATTTGCCTGCTCAGCACCTGATAGTTCTCTCTCCTTAGGCCACGGGGCAATGTGTGCTAGGGTAGACACACCTCACTGCACCGCTCTCCAGAAGGCTACAGTGGAGAAGTCATTAGGGGAGTCACGACTAGGCTGCATTCACCCTGGTAAAGTTCTGGGGTTGTAAAAGGACTCCTACCGGTATAAAATTAGTTTTTTTTTTTTATCTCTCTCTGTGCCTCTAGGTACTTGGTACACACAGCATTCGTCCCATGGGGAGTTCCACTCAGGCGACATGCAATCAGCCTGCATCCTCACACACCCACATGCCATCATGCATTTGGAGTGTGTGTGTGTGTGTGTGTGTGTGTGTGTGTGTGTGTGTGTGTGAGAGAGAGTGTGTGTGTGTGTGTGTGTCTTAGGGGCACCGTAAACCTTGAAAAGCTTTAACACTCTCAAATGCTGCTGGCTAAGACGCAAAAAACGACCACCGACACAGTTGTGCGGAGGTCCACATGGCGAATGAAAAACATCATTAGCAGCCTGAAGTCTGTACCAGTCACCATCCTCACCCGACAACCAAATACAGTAATACAGGCAAAGTTACAGAGGAGGAACAGTGAATGTGATTAGCAATGGTTATCAGTGGTAAACTCTCTGTGTTGAATATCAATGTGCACAACTACAGTGCTGCATGACTACACACCCTGGAGTAAATACACAGTCCCTTTTAGTGTTAAGCAAAATCAGATGGCCTTGGCACCTTTCCAGCTGAAGGCTTATGAAACGAAGACAACAGCCGCAGGTGAGCCTGCTAAAAAGAACAACAAGGCCACACACTTAACAGTAATCTAAAGCAGAAGCATGCCAACTGACATGACTGTTTGGGTGGAGCGTGTGATGTTCTCACAGAGAGCTTGAACGAAACTGACATTAACTGTCAACTCTTTCTCTGTTCTCTGTATTCCTCAGAAAGGGAAGACGCTCCAGAGATTTAAATGTTTCTTTTAAAGTGAGCCGAGATGTGAGCTAATTCACCTGCCTTGTTCCGCCATGTAAAACACAACTTGCCTCAGGCTCAATAGGCCCACTGAAGGTCATTGCAGACTCCCTAGGTGACCTTTACATCTTTCATGCATATTACGTCAATCAAAATCCCAACCACGGCAACCGTGTAATAATTAGTTCTTGCCCCGTAATTGTAATGAATTAAGGGGCAGCTTGACATTTCCTCTATCATTCTGATGAATGAAAGCAATTACTCTCTTTTATATAGTGCATTAGAGTGCACTAAGCTACGCAGCATTTACCTCTGCCTAATTTATCATCTCCCAACGGTGGACTTAAGTCACTGCATCAAAATAACATTTGAGTTCATTACATACGTAGATACCTGAGTTTCATCCTTTCTCTCATCTGTATCAGCTCTGTCCACCTTGCACAAGCGTGTAGACATCAGTCTGACATTGCTTTACCTGTGGTATTGTCTAGAATATGAGGTCATTCAGGTTTAAAGTGGAATGTGTATTCACACATAAATACTTGCAAGTTGATGCAATGTAACTACTACTTGTTCAGAGGCAAGGAATTTGCTTTTACCGTAATCCATATTGGCTATATATGTGCCAGTGCTCTCTCTATCTCTCTATCTCTCAATCTCTCACATAAACACACACACACACACACAAACACACACAAACATCCGCACAAACACAGTTGATGGCACTGAAACTGAGTTTAAGTAGGGCACAGGTGAGCCCTGATGAGAAAGGCAAGGCAGGTTGGAATGGAGAAAGTGTGTGCGTGTGTGTGTGTGTGTGTGTGTGTGTGTGTATGTGTTGGTGGGGCGGGCATTGTTTACTCTGGTCAGAGAGGTTTGGTTTGTGTTTACCACTTTTCATTATCCTCCAGCCCCACACCCCTCTCTCTCTCTCTCTCTCTTGCGCTCTCTCTCTCTCTTTAACACACACACCCACACCCACACACACACACACACACACACACACACACACACACACACACCAGGGGCCATGGAGGATGTCCACATGAGCACTGCACATTACTCTGTGTTCACCCAGCATGCCCACGCCACATTCAGTTCACTTCAAAGGCCACTTCGGCACAGCTGCTCCGGCTATTTACGGCACACAAAATAATATTAGGAGAGCACGAACCGTAAACCCATCAACGCCTGCCTTCATTGTCTCCTACTGGGCCCACTTAGGCAAAGACTAAGAACCACAACAACATCGGCCCCAGAAATTCATCTTTTTGACCAGATCACAATAACATGAACATGCAAGAATGACAAAAAAATCTTAGTCCACATGGCAGGAATATACAGATAGAGAAATGCTGTGAGGCTGACCTTATCATTATGCTGTCCGAGGCAAAGGCATAGCACTTTACCTTTTACACATTTCAATACTTCAGTGATTGGCTAATCTGGGAGCGCAACTGTCTGAGACTGTTTGTAAAGCTCCAATGAGAACAGCTGAGATCCTGCTGTTAAAACTGTCCATAAATATGAATGGGCAAGGCACGCCTAAAACATACAAACACGTATGTGTGCTGCTGGTATGTACATGCTGAAATGAAAATTACCCATGCTGTGATTTGTGTCCCCGTAGCCTGCCACACACAAAAACACCTTTGCTCTTGTCCTGCTGCTATGCAGCTCATTACTAAGCTCTCCTTCATGATGGTCTGCTGGAAGACTGTGCTGTTTGCCACAAAACATCTGCACAACTTGCATGGCAAAATACACAATAAGAAATGATTTGCTGTTTGAGTGAATTGCCATCGAAAAGTACATGCCAGTCTTTCAAAGAGTTGTTTTTGCACTAAAATGAAATGGTTCTTTGTTTGTCCAAGATGACAATTTTTGCACTGTTTATTTATTTATTTATTTATTTATTTATTTATTTATTTATTCATTCATTCAGATGATTCATGTTGAAAGTATGTCATAACACTGCTACTACAGTCCTCAAAATGTGGAAGGCCAATCCATGTTTCAGACTCTGTAGATTCGTCTGACTGGGACGGTTAATAATCACATATATAAAAACTGAGTCATTAAAGCAGCCAGCTAGTTTCTAGCTTCAAATAGACAAGGTCAGTACTCCCTAGGCAGGCAGGATCTAATTAAATTTCTGAGCGCCTTTACTGTAAGTTCCTCCTCAAAACTCTACACCGTGTCTTCAGAGAGAACGGGACAATTTCTAGAGCAGATTACGAAACAGTACCAGCTGTCAAAGTCTATCTCAACCACTGCCTTCTGCTAATAGCACAAACATACAGTCATTTATCAATGCATTTTCTTATCTTATGCATTTGGGAACTCAATAAACAATACTTATAAATGCAGAGATGTACAACTACAAGTTCTTTATACAGAACAGATTCAGTTAGGTGCCTTAAAGGCACTTTCTTTTTTTTCAGGTGATGATTCAGGCTTGACATAAAAAAGATAGAAAGTACTGGCACCAGCATTGCCCTCAACATGCCCACAACAGAACAAACAGTTGAGTGTATGTACGGCACAACTGGTAATGTTCTATGAGTGCTGTACAACTTTGAACAAAAGGGCATCTGTGGTAAAGGATGAAGGAAGAACTGCACAAAGGCAAAACATTTTTTTAAAGTCATCACTTATTTTGAATAAGATCTTAGTGTATTTCATAACAACCTACCTTAGCAGTATTTATACAATACCAGTTCATGTATTCTTCAACATGTCTGCTTGTAAGTAGGAAGACTCAATGAGGAGCAGATTGCTAAGAGCCTTACCTGTGAGGTTTTTGAGGCCAGATTGCTAAGGGCCTTACCTGTGAGGTTTTTGAGGCCAGATTGCTAAGGGCCTTACCTGTGAGGTTTTTGAGGCCAGATTGCTAAGGGCCTTACCTGTGAGGTTTTTGAGGCCAAGCGTGCGAAGCCCAAAGTTGCCATCCCGCCGGTAGTTGAGGAAAATGGCCAGAGCATAGCGGTCCTCATAGAGCTTGGTGCCACGGATGATGCGGAGATTCTCCAGAGGCAAATAGTCAAACTGATTAAGGGCCACCAGCACATATCCAGTCACCTCCCGGATCGACTACAGACAGACAAACACATGGACACACACAGAAAACAGTACATTAGTCTATTTGGCTCTTTCGCTGATCCAAAGATGGCAATACAGACTGCTATAACCATTCAAAAATGTACATTGTCAACAACGCATCATCTTGATTTGACATGGCAGACATTATATAATGAAACTAAAATGCCTTGTTTATTTAATTTCAGATGTGATAAATAATTTAGAGTTTCATTCTACAATCAATTGGGCAAGCAAATTTCATCTCCTTAGTTGTTTATCAAGTTCAAGCCATGATGCTAATCTCAGATATAATGTCCACAGGGACACATTAACCAATTGCACCCTTGTCATCTTTACTCTGAATCAGAGGACCAGGCTGTCACCACTCCGGCCTGTACTGTTGATGGGTCCTGTCAACAAGGCTGCATTCACAAGGGTGGCTGGGCAGCGGTGCGGATGGCGCGTGACACGGCTGGCCCAGAGCGCAGCCGTCACCCAGGAGGCCGAGAGGGTTTGCGAAGAACGCTGTGCGTGGAGTCGCAGCTGGGGCTACACCGGTCAGCGCCTGTCAGGCACCATGAGCGTCAAGGCGAGGCCCCGGCGTGGGGAGGCGACGACGGCGACGGCAGCAGTCACGGGGGCCTGTCACAATGTGTGCCACATCTGCCTAATGGCCAGTGGCATGGGAGCTTAAACACTAGAGTGCTCGCTAGCCTGTCAGGGGCCCTTGTTAGCTATTTTATTACAGCTGCGCAAAAGTGCAGTGTTCATCATTGGCAAAATTGGCTTACTATCCCTATCTTACCAGAGCTTACATGTTCCCAGTAGCTCTTACCTGCTTACACTACTGAATTAGACTACACTGCACCAAATCAGATAGCCGTGTTTCCTTTTTTAATACATTTTTGGATTGATGTGTAAGTGGGTTTAAAAGCTCATTGACATTTTGTCAGTCGAGTGGTAGTTTATTTTTTTTAAATATGCGACGGCAACTTCTCCCTCCTAAGGTAGGGTTCAGCTACAGTTTTTCACGGTAAAACACTAAACTTCATTCTCTGAACCCAATGCTCAGTGGCTTAAACATATTTACTGAATCAATCACTGTTTTCTAAAAGCCATTAACCATTTTCACCTGGACCTCTAAACACATTTTCCAACCGCAACACATTTACCATGGTTCTGCACTTATGCATAATGGTAATGGAAGTTTATAGACAATTATAGCACTGTTATCATGATTCGAACCCTATGAGTCAAAATTCTTCACACTTTTATGTGTTATATGTTATGATATAACACCTATATAAGCATGATCAGAGTGCATTATGATATAACACCTGTATAAGCATGATCAGAGTGCATTATGATATAACACCTGTATAAGCATGATCAGAGTGCATTATGATATAACACCCATATAAGCATGATCAGTGCAAAGGCAGCAGTGAGGTGAGGGTTGATCTCACCCACAGATGAAAAGAAATGCAGTATGGAAGTATGCAGTATGTGTGTAGAACTTGAGCAGAGTAAAGGCACAATGAAATTCAAGTAGTTGTGATTGTGAGCAAGTTGTCATGAAGTGACATTCAATATGCATCTAATGAATAACTTTATGGAAAGTATTGTTTGGATACAGTCTCTATAAGTTTGTGTCAGGGTTTTGGTTTTAAATATTTCTACTTCAAATTTTACATTTACTGCATTACAAATAATGAACATTCCTCCATTATCTTGAGTGCAGTGTTTTTCATTTTTTGATGTAGTGTCTAATGACTGCTATGTAGTGTTATAGTTTTTAGTGGCCTGTGTGTAAATATAAGGAAATGTATACTTTTGAGGACAGTTACAACTGTTCTGGGGTGACTATTCAATTTTGCCAGAAGAATGTAGGATTTTGTGACTCTAGTTTGAAAATTTGGATTTGTGTTTATAGTGAGAAAATGAGGGGAGGTTTCAGGATATGTGCTTTAGCAATTGCAAACAACTGTAATGCTGAGCACTTTCAACTTCCTGTGGTCTCCGCCCTTAGCTAAGACCCACGGTTTCATGGAGTCCTTTTTTTCTGTCAAAGCCTGAGGGGCCATCAGCCTGTGCTGCCAACCACCCAGGGCCACTGGGAAACCAAATTTACTCCAGTTACCTAGCAACCTCTTGCACTGGTCAACACTGAGGACTGACACAGAAAAAAAAACTGCAGGATAGAATGAACTAGACCCATTTACACTCTTACTCTGTTTAATCAAATTTCAACTTTGATGAGATGTAGACTGTGATGGCCGGTGTGGTCGGCCTCAAGCACCCTCAAGTATGTTTTCATTTCTGCCTCTTCAGCATCTATTATTTCCAGGGTCAAGCGATCAATACGTGCCTTTGAGGAAAACAATAAGGAGGCATGTGTCCCACGTCTCCCGCCTGCAAATAATGACGTGTACATGGAAAGACCTTGTTGCAGTTGCCAGCTCCATTTTCTGCTAATGAATGTCATACTATCAATATGCTGCTTCAGAAGTGGCGTGCATCAAGATAATCCATTGGCATTCAAAGACATTTTTATCCCAATCAGTCTGTGAAAACACTTTTCCGGAATTTGACCTTGAGCCATTTATCCCTCTCCTGTTTTTTTTCTTTTTTTCAAAGAGCAGTTATAAGGTGAATGTGAGCTTACAAAAAACGGAATTGAACAACAGTCTTATCTACACACACCCATTCACACACTCTCCTCTGGGTGACCATAAATTTTTGCTGTGGTCATCTGATGTGCAGCGAGCTACTTGTCTGACTTTTTTATGGTGTCCTCTGAGATCACTCTTTCTAGGGTTGCTTTGTTTGTTTGGTCACTGCACACACACACACACACACACACGCGCAAGCACTAAGAGAGAAAGACAGCGAGAGAGAGAGGAGTACAGAGGACATTTTAGGGGCAGAAACACTGATATTTTGATGATGTGGTTACTGGCCACTGACAAGCAACAACAAAGCATTTCTAGCAAAATATCACACCAACAGACCATCAGGACATCATTACAGAAACCAAATATTAGGCATTAGAGCAAAGAGCAGACCAGAGTGTCATGTCCAACATGATATTTAAAAATCGGTGTTTCCGACTCGGCTGTACTTGAAGCGTGGCTTCCTGTGTTATCTAAATGTAATAATAGCTGTGCATTAATAGGCTGTGCAGATCCCCACACTAATGGGTCTGAGAAAACCTAATGGCCTCAGAGTCGACGTCCACTGTTAGCAAAGCAGAGTGCCCAACCATCACTTGACATTCTAAACACATACTGAAAGCACCAAGTCCACTTACAGGCAAGGAGAAACATGGGCTTTTCTTTAGTATTTTTCAACACAATAAGTTTAGGCAAAGCAAACAAAACAAGTTTTTTTTGTTTTGTTTTGTTTTGTTTTGTTTTGTTTTGTTTTATGTGTAGTCATTGTAAACATTGATAACACCAGCTAGTTACCATTAATAACAGTAATAACAGCCACATTGTACACTGTAATGTGGCTAGCCAAGGTAAGTTAGTACAAGTGCTTTAATAAAAGTGCATGTTCTGCTCTCTTTTCTATTCACACTTTATTAAATGAATCTAAGAGTCACAGTGTGTACTGCCCAGAGATATTTAGTCAATGCTTATTGTATTGTTGAAATGTTCATTTTCTATTTTTTTTATGCCAAATCCAAGTTCTGCCGGACACATAATTTTTGCTTCTGAGACTTGTCACAGTTTTTGAAGGCATAATCTACTGCTGAATAGGGGCCATCTTGTTGTGATTACATTAAAATTGCATATTGAAAAACCTTTTGACACCATCAGAGATATTTTCATCAAAACAACTTGCTGTTATTACCTCTGGCACACAAAATCACAGAGCCCTCCTCCATTGAAAACATAACGATTGGACAAGCCATTTTCCAGCATTTTTTCAGTTATATTTTAAGACTGTCATTTAAAAATGCACACAGGTAGAATGAGCCGGAGCGAAATGGAAAGCATAGACTGCAGACTTTAAAGTGGCGGGGAAAGAGAGGCAGGCAGCCAGTCAGTTGATTAGGAGGATTCTATTTGAGCCGGTATTCCGATGGTCCTGTGCTTATGAGAGAAAGAGAGCCAGAGAAACAAAAACCTTCCTTCACTCTTTGAGACGTGCCCAGTGTTGAAATGGAGTCCTTCAGGCCTCAACTTCACAGAGTGATTGGAGGAAAAGACAAAAAAAGAAAACAGAAGGAGGGGTGAAAGAGAGAGAGAGACGGGGAGAGAAAGAGAGAGATTGAGAGAAAGAGGGAGAGGAGGAGAAGGAGGAGAGGAGAGGAGAGGAGAGGAGAGGGAGAGAGAACAAGGGGAGAGAGACCAACCATGCAGAGGTATATGGCAGAAGGAGTGCAGTCATGTGGATCTGAGAGGGCGCCTGTATATTTTAATACATAATTAATACTCCACCTGTTCCAGTTCAGAGAGGGAGGGAGAGAGCAGGAGAGAGACTGACAGAGAGAGACCAGGGTACAGACTGAGAAAAAAATTGGAGAATGAAAGAAGGAAAAAAGTGAGTTACAGTGTATGAGAGAGAGAGGGAGAGAGCATGAATCTAATGATACCATTAGCATGTTCAGAAGACTGAACACACACGTTACTCTGATTACTCTAATTTCCATACATATTGCACTCATTGCCTGTGTTGGAGAGATGGGTGGGGACAAAGATACACATTTTTATAATAATTTGGACTTTACTTCACTAAGCTTCCAGACCCCTCCTCATATTCCATTCCCTTCTCAGCCATCTTTCCTCTGAGACTTCATAAAGAGTCAGCCAAGGAGAACTACAGTGGGTGTACTAGCTACAGTTCTTGTACACATTTCTTTTTTTTTTACATTTTATCTAAGATTTTATCTAGGGATCTGCTGGGAAATATGCCATTTTGGTGCCTATTTGATAATTTGATATGTGTGCCTTGGTCTTATTGGGTTTGTTTAAAGAAGCAGCTAGTTTTAGATTAAAATTATAACATGTATTCATCTGAGAAAATGGTGAATGGTGTGTGTGCGTGTGTATGTGTGTGTGTGTGTGTCTGTCTGTCTGTCTTTGTGTGTGTGTCCATCAGCTTGGTAAGGATATGGATGACATGGAACACATATTTTTTAGAATAATTCTAAAATATCAAAAAGTGGAAATATCAGAATAAGAGGGTATGTACTGGAGCTTTGATATGTGGGATGTATCCCACAGTGAGTCTGGGAAATCCCTCAGAGAAATCTATCTGTTTCTTCTTTTAGTGGTGGCAAGGGAGAGGCCATGTTTCTTCAGTTCCCTTTGATTTTTATAACTCAGGACTTAGGAACAAGATTTTGTCAAACCTTTTGGTGAGTATTTTTACTGTCAGGTACAATGATACAAAACAATGAAAATCAGTTAAGCAATTACTGTAATAGAAACTGAAGAATCTGCTGCACCTACAATGTTCTTATACATTTTGATATTAAACTGTGCAGCATCACACTTGATGAAGTGAAAATAAAATGCATGTATATGAACTTGCATTCAAAACCATTTATATTTTGCCGCATTAAATAAAGTTTTGAGGAGTCCATCTGGGAGACTGCGGAACTCTCATTACACAGTATATGGCAAGCCAAGTATTCTCCAAGTATCCTGGAGCCAGCAACAAGGCTGGTGTCACTTTATGGCAGGCATGACATTCTGGGAATGCACTTTTCCCCCAAAGCAAATGGTGGGGTTTGGGGCGGCGGGGGGGGGGGGGTGGGGGAGGGGTGGGCACACCATCCCCACAGTCTATCGGGAACATGTCACCATTATGAGGACAGATAGTTGCGGTGACCTGGATGCTGGCAACAGTTCCCCACCTACCCTTCCCTTCCCCAGTGCTTCGGTCTAGTGCTTCCGCTGCCTCCTCGCTTGGCGTAGTATTCACAGCACAGGCGCGGGCAGATGCCGAGCACGAGTTCTCCACTGATTATTAATGAGGCCTTTTGTTTGTTTGGAGAGAGTACATTTCCGAACCATCTGGCTTTGTCGGGGGCTGATACGCAAACATAATGTCTGTGCGTTAGCTGTAATGTTGAGAGTGCTGCACACTCACCACAATGAACCCTTCCATCTGTGTGGCCCTGTGCACGCGCAGGCTTTCCGTGTTCAAGAGGGAGGCTGTGCATAACGGATACTGTGTGCTGCGATCCTTCGCGTGCCTGCGCAGCCTATGAACCCTACAATATACCTGACCTCTCGAACATGTCCCTTTCATTCCCCTAATTATCTTATTATGTCCCATGACTGCATAGAGCCAACTATGCTCAGGAGCATCAGTCATGCTCTACGCTTCTGGCAGGGTTACAGCACCTGCCTCTGAGAAGCGTCACAGATGTGATGTTCACACACAGCTTACTGCATACTACTGATCAAGGAAAATGCCTTCCTGGATCTCAAAATCATTTTACTTTCATGTTACATACAGTTTCAGTATGGATGTACTGATGTAAAAATGATTCATTTGGCTTTTTTTTTTTGCTTTTATTTTTATTACAGATAAAAATCCATGTAACAATCTTACAAAATACTTTAAGATATTTTATTGCCACTCAACAATGTTGCTAACCAACACTAATGTTTTATGTGATTTATGAACTGCCTGTTAGTTCACTCATTAGTTCTGTTAGCACATTAATTGATATTAGCTATCACTATTTAAGCTTACCAAAAATGTGATAAGATTATTCTCATGCATTCATAATCATGTACAATGCTTTTACTCAAGTTATGAGAAAGCTGTTTATTTACTATTATTGCACCAAAACAATAAATCTGCAAACCTTCTGTTTCCTACACACTGCAAGACAGATGCTGTGCTAGATTAAGATGAGTAAATATAAATACACATAAAGTATTTGAGGTTAAAAGATAACTGTCCACATTAAAGATTTCCTTAGAGAAATAATTATGCACATGTAAAGGAAACAATTATGCACGTTAAAAGGAAAAATCTGGAGTCAGTCAGCCCATATCCCTGATCTTTGAGCCTTCAGAGTGCTGCTGGTAGTTATAAGAACGACATCAATTGGCACAGCATAGACCCTATTTGCGAACTGGCAGCTTAGGCTAACTGATTGGGGCACAGGAAACTAAACTTCCTTGCCCTCATCAGTTAGCGTTGTTTTGCCATTTTTGGTCTGCAGCTTATAAAATTCTGTTGTTGTCATACCTACCAACAACACTCGGCAACGAAACAACAGGACAATGGGTTGATTCACTCTGAATAATCCCTTATGGTGGACAGACTGAGAGACACAAAAAAACAAATAGAAAGAGTAGTAGAAGTGTATGTAGCTCAACTCTTATAAATCAAGTAAATGTTTTAATGAAATGGGTAAGAAAGCTGGAATTCATAGCTTAGTCGCCGATAGTCCACATCTTAAAAGCTTGCTATGCAAATTGGAACATTATCCCTTTTCTGTGTTTGATCTGATCTCACTATTCTCTTTGAATGTTTTAGTTCCATAGCTTACACTCCCCATGCTCTGTCAGCACCCCGCTAAGCTAATGTAACCCCTGGCTTTTAGATAATGAACCGTGCTAAACTGCTTATTGATTTAGACCACTGTAATTAAGAACACTATAGCACCACATCTGTCTTTTTAAAAAAAATCTACATCCTTTCTCTCTCTCTCTCATGTTCTCCCTCGCCAAATGAAGACAATGTAGCATATGTTTCAACAAAGACCTGCTCAAAGTGTTTATATTTCATATTAATGTGAAAAATAGGAGTTCTTGATAGCCACAGAAGTGTACAAGTTTGGCTTCAGAAAGTAAGACATTCCACATGTTTCAACCCATCACCATTGGCTGACCCTAACCATTCTGACCCTGACATCTCATCCAGTCTGCTAATGAATGGAAACACCTGTGCTGAGAGGTATAACCAGGTAGTAGGTGGACTTTCTTGGTTGGTTGGTTCTAAAATTGAAATTGTACATGCATTTCTGAATGTTCTGTTGTGTGTATGAACTGTATGTATAGACTGTACTGTGTATTTGACATACTCAAAATAATTCACTATTTGAGTGCACTGGAATGTATTACAGAGTGGCAGGCAGTGTTCAACTATAAGGAGCTTGATGCTCTCAGAGAATCTGCAGATGTCATCACACTGCATTCAAAGCTACAAGATGACATCATCACAGCAGGGCATGGATGTCTAAGTCACACATAGATAGGTGGCACGCTCTCGCCCGCACCAGCAGCATCACCTCACCAGATGTTAAACTTAAGAAAGTGCTGGAGCAGTTCAAGCTCTCGAGTTCCCAAATTCCCTTTCCAGCTGTGTGGTGCTGAAGAGTCCAAACTGCGGGTGATTTAGTGCGAAGCACTAAGGTGAAGCAAAGGACAAAACCCAATATCTTTAGCCAACGCAAATTCCCACATTATGTGCAGCTTTAGGGCTATATTATGGAGATTTGTGAAAGTGAAAAAAAAAAAAAAAGAATCCTGTTTCTTCCCCTACTTCCCGTCGGCCGTAGCAATCTGCCGTGAAACAGACACACACACACTCCCTTTTTTTTCTCCACTTTCACTGACAGCTACCCAATTGAGCTAAGAAGCCCACGTCATTAAAACAGACTTCTTAGCTAGGGGTGGGTGAATGGATGGAAGTGCACTCACGACATGATATCCAAACCATTTATAGAGGAAGAGCGAGCATATTTCTCTCATTACCCCACATTCCCAGAGTTATGGAGAGAATGGGGGAAAGGTTTCAGGTTGAGCCCAACAGCAGGGATGAGAGGGGAGAGATTCCATGCAGAGAGGATTGGAGACAATTCAATGGCAGCTAAAAACCCATGAGATGAGAAACTAATGGAGAATTGAGAGGAGAAACTCATGATTTGCCTATTAACCCACTTTTTTTAACAGCTGAATGACAACAACACTAAACCCTTCTCTAGCAAAAAAAAATTAAATAAACACAATAATATAAACAACTGTCAACCAATCCATCATATTTCTGCGTAATATATTATTAGCATATCTTTTTTGGAAATTAAAAAATGAAACAGTTTTATCAACTAAAGTTAGGTAGGAATTCATTCAATGAAACCAAACCGAAACGGCAGTGAATGCACAGAGGGACAAAAGCGTTGGGATGAAGGGGAAAATGAGCTCAGGAGATGTAGTGGCACTGCCGTTCCCCACTAGGGACGAGCTCCATCAGTACTCTGATTAAGAAAGTGCACCCAGAGGAATTCTCCAAACCCAAGAATTTGTAATTGATTCTGCGAGTTAATTACAGTCCGGTTATGCCAGTGTCATGGTTAATATTGCACAGATTTGATGAGAGGAGGAGCCACAGAGGGACTGTTTGGGCGAAAAGGCAATTTTTCAATTAGAGGACACATCCTGCTGTACATCTTAATTTAGTCCCGCCTGCCTGCCCTGGTCTCGCTCCCATCGCTGGTCTGTGGTTTGGACTACACAGACAGCAGAGAGGGATGGGTCCACTCTCAGCCATATAGTGCAAGGGTCAAGTATGGAGGAGAACACCAGACAGACGGGTATGGAAATAGCAAAAGCTGCTCAAGTGAACAATATGCCCTGGGTGTGTTTTCTCCTCTTACATATTTGTTGTGAGTGCCGTTAATTGAAATTCATTTGAAACCATTCCAATGATAAGATGAGATGATAAAATATTAATTTAGAAGCAATTACAGACTTTCAGGCTTCAGTTTTCTTCCCGATAAGTGCTTCATAAACACCGGCATGGTTTAAAAACCCAAGTGTAAAGAGGTGAGCTCCTGGCTAGGGAAGTGATGGCCTGTGTCTGCTCAAGAACAAAAACCCTGATACAGATGCTTTGCGCTGGCTGTCTCTTTCAGTCTCTGGCAGTGTCTCTCACACACAGATAGTATTCTTCTCACTTCTCTGTCTCTTTGAGAGGATGGTCCCTGTGGATGTCAACAGTGCAAAACAATATGTGCCAACCAACAAAATGAAATGAGCTATTCTGCGCTATATCCAACAGAATATTGAAGAGGAACATTGGCCATTAAAGTGAATCTCTAGAGGTGAATGAGTGAATAAAAGCAAGATAATGCTGAGTGAAGGTAATCAGACAATCGCTGAGCAATTAACACACTAAACAAAAACATATCTGCCAGCAAAATATGACAATATGGCATCTACACATAATAAACAACTGTGATTACCGAAAGCTCTCCTTTTGTGTTTATTTGCAAACAGTCATCTTTGGAAACAGTCGATCTTAACTGTGGAGTATAATTGATTTGATTGACACAGTGTCTGGTTTATGAAAACAGACACTGTTTGTCATTACAAAAATGGTCTCCTCTTCCTCAGAGTATATGAGTTTAAGTGTTTCTTGAGAGTATGAAACTTTAACAGTTTCAAGGCATATTTGAATCAATCTCCACACCAGACAAATAATCTAAACCCATATTGAATTATTTTTGTTTACAGAGGAGATAATAACACCACTATGCTTTTCACAGAAATGCTAAATGATGACTGCAGTTTGAGATAAAAAGTCTCCCTTCTTCTTTCTTCTAATGCACTAACTTGCAAACCCATAGTCAAGACTCCAAACAATCAAAAAGGAGACCCAACACCAGGTAACTCCAACACTGCTTGCAATGGTCCACCATTAATTAATATTAACCAGTAATATTCACTATTGCCATCCATTTGCCCTGCATTACATGATGCTGCACAACTTCCCTATGAATGAAACAGTCATTCATATTTAATCAATGCATGTTCTCTGCCTTGTTGTCACTGGATGAGGTGTCACAGCGACAACTCTTACTCCACCTCAAAAGGTGATGTTGTAGCGAACTAATCATTTTCCATGTCTCTGAGCAGCAGGTCAGTCACGCTCAGAATATTTGGATCCACTTCCTTTTAATGTGTGTTATCTGTTCTTTCGACATGCCATGCCAGCCATTTCTCAAACCTTGGGTGGTTTTAGTTTGGATAAGCACCTTCAGGAACGGACCAAACGATTAACAAACGTCTCCTCCACCTTCGCTCTGGAATGCCGTTGTTGTTATCACTGCTGAGGTGCTTTCAGATGGGGTGTCAAATCAAACTGAGCTATTGGCAGGCCAAGGCATTAGCCTTCGCCACTGGCGCAGTGGGGCTGTAAGGCTGCCCTGAGCTGCGAGAGGCCACGCTTAATGGACGTAACAGTGTTATTAGCTAATAAAAGTTGATGGGCCTGGCTAACACTATAAATTAAGCACAGCAGAGAAAGTGGACTCTGTCTTCCTTCTCTACCCTGGGCTAACGGCTCCCAGTAATCACCTGCAGGCTTGTATGAGTGAGGAGAGGGGTTATGGTGCAGAGATGAAGACCCCCAAAGCTGGTGGTGCATGCATGCACGTGTGTGTGTGTGTGTGTGTGTCTGTGTGTGTGTGTACATGTATGTGTGTCTGTGTGTGTGTGTGTGTTTTAGGAGGGGGGGGGGGGGGGGTGCTTCATTCAGGCTCCCCTCTGGTCTAAAGCTGGGGTGTCGAATGTGTGCTGGTGAAGAGAGGGAGCTGTTGGCTCCCGCGGAGCCCTGGAGGAAATCAATGAATCTGCAGATAAAAAGGGCCATCCTTCAGAGGCACCGTCGGGGGAAGAGGCCTCGTGACCCAGTTAGCTGTGCTGGAAGGGGCATAAACACTGTAGCAAGGCAGGGTGCCCGCGGGGTTATTTTGTCACGCAGCGTGTCACTGTCTCATAGCTACCATTGCTTTAATTACGGTGTTGATTTTTCCTGGAGGGAGAATAAAGGAGCACTTGGCATCAACCAAGGCGACATAACTCAACACTTTCTTCCTCTCCTTACCAATGCATTCAGCTGAATCACGGAAAAGCTGAGGAAATGATCAATCACATAAAGCTTCTGAGAAAAGAAAAACACGCTAAATGAATCATGTTCTGATGGAAAAATAAAACTAGAGGTGTTATTCCCTCACTGCTTAAATATTCTGTAAGAATAACTCAAGAAATGGGGTTCATTCTGAATCATCTTGTCTACTTTTCGAAAAAGGAATGGATCCATTTTCTGAACAGTTCCTTATGCTTGACTTTATAGCCAGGTCCACTCTCACAGTTCTAACTGATGCAGTCATGCTTTGCAACATGAGAAGCTCTTAATCATACCTACAAAGGAATGAACACTGGATGGCCTATCCTAGCATTGCAGGGGAAAGGATTAAAGGTAAAAGCAGAAATTTAGTGTTATTGACCCAAGAATGGCTTCCAAAGATCACATTTACCACAATCAATTTAATGAACATGGATGTACTTGAATAAATCTGTGTCTGGTTCACGTGTCTGCAAATGAACACAGAGAATCAGATCCATACACGAGTGTTTCTGCATTCTGTTCTGTCGTGGTTATGGGGCCAGAGGTGACTGGCGGAGTCAATTGCTGCCTTACTGTCCCCCAGCAACATAATTTACAAGCCCTGCTTGAGAAAAGCAGCTCGCGTCGCGTCGAGACTGTAAATTCCTCCCTCGTGGCGCCTCGGAGGTCTCGAGCATTATCGTCAAATCTATCGAAAGGTTGCGATGTTTGTCAGAGTGACGCCACATTCGCCATCTGATTTACGAGATCCTTTCCCCTTGTGCCCAGGCAGAGAAGAAAACAAGTGCTGTTTCTTTTAGCGCTGACACAGACATTACTCCTTCTGTCTCTACCTTCTTTTTTCCCCTTCAGTTGCAGGTATTTCACTACATCAGAAACACACAAAAAAACAGAGCAGCGGGGAGAGAAAAGAGCTCCAGCATTTTGCCTTTCACTGTTGGTCTCATTTGTGCTTTGAAAACAATGATGAAGTGATGAAGTCCTTACAGGTGTGTCGTGTCGATCTGGCACCAGTTCTGACAATGCAATAATTTCTTTGCAGAGAGCTGCAATTACCATACGACACCCCATTTTTCTCCCCCCTGCCCCCACCCCCCCTTTTTTTTCCCTCACCGTGTCTCTTCTCCCAACACAGACTGCTCTCTTGGAGACAGTGCTTATCTATTATAGTGTAGGGATGAGGGATATTAACACCATAAAGCAGCATCATTAGCTGATGAGCAATTAAATTACTCTGTCTCCTCTATTTAGAGAAAGAAAGAGCCAGCCAGGGAAGGCTTCTTAATCTTTTATTCCTGCCCTAACAGCCACTTTTGTTTAAACACCGCCTCTTTCAAAGGAGACGACACACGATTTTCTTTTTCTCTCTTTTTTTTCCCCTTCTTTTCTTTTGGCCCGCCGCAGAGAGGTGGTTGGCGAAAGAACAGAGGTACAGCGTCAATGGGGTTGAGAACGCCTCCCTCTCTTTTTGTCTCAATTATAACCTCATTCATTAGCCCCCTCTGCCAGACAAGCGGCTCCTCCACGCACGAATCAAAGAGGGGGTTTATGAAGCGCTCGTGCTCGCCTGGCTCAGAGCCAGGACAAAAAGCAGGGTGGCTTAATAAAGGAGGCCACCAAAGATGCTAATTATTACAGTGTGTTTAAAAATGTACGTCGGAAGGCAGTCACGTGAGCGCTAAAAAAAAACGAGATGCGATGATGTCTGCGATGAGGTCAGAAAGAAAGAGAAAGAGTCAAAACAAATACAAATACAAAAAAGAAAATGAAAATAGAATATACTGTGGAAAACTGATCTCAGTTCAGTGCGAAGTGGTGGGGGAGTTGCGGAAGTAAGGGGACTGGTTCAGCATAAGTGCGCTCCCGTCAACCCATTTGCTAAAGTGCTGCTGGGTAGGTGACTTTAAAGCATCCGACCCTTACGCAATGCAACACGGGCCCACCTGACAATGCCCATGCTTTTTGATGGCCTTGATTAATAGCGGTCCCTCTACTTGGTAATTACAAGCAGGCAGAAGGGCTTAAAGGAGGTATGGACGGCAGGGGCGGGGAGAGAAAGCAGGGGCAGAGGAAGAGGAGTGCAGGACCCATCCTGAGCACCAGGTAAAAAAAAGGTATCAGTTTCTGCAGCAACAAGAGATGGAAAGATCAAAGAGGAGTGCTAGAGACGCAGAAGAACCAATAGTTGGGAAGGAGAATGAACTGTTAGTAACCAATAAAACACAAGAATAATTGGACAGAAATTCCACATGAGACTGACATTTGGACATTAACCCTTACCCCTAGAGTAGAACGTTATGACATGAGAGGACGGTGGTTGCAGAGGGTGGAGGAAATGTACCAGGTTACTAACGACAGCCGCACTAAGTAGCCTGGAGTGCAGCTCTGGGCTTTTGTGAAACCATTGTTAATTTGTTTTCCCTTAAGTAAATTTGGCCTGCAAGGGTCAGCGATCCTCATAGCTTCCCTCAGAGGGCAAGATCACCTTGCCCTGTTGGGCTGTTTTGCAGTCATTATTTTCAGCCACAAGTGAAATTGGCTTAGGCCTAATCAACATTTAGCTCTTCCGAGTGTGTTATTACACAGCAATTGATGGATGGTACAATTACATTCAATGTCACTTAGCTAAATGGCTATGTAATCCTAATGAGTTCTTATTCAAACATCTTCTAGTTAGTTTATGAGAGCGTAGGCCAGAGAGGGGGAGTTAAAGTGGTCTTGAAGTGTTTAGAAAATATTGTAGGTTTTAAAAACCAAACGACATACAAGCAAACAGACATGACTTGCTGATGTGTACTATCCCTATTTAAACACGAAACATTAATATAATAGCTTGTTGTAAAATCGGAATGAAGTCTCCCTTTTTTCATCTAGATACTACTCTAAGAGCTGTAGCCAAACACTCTCCGTAGCCTCCGTTTGCATTTACAAGCCTCTCTGTCTCTTTCCTGCTTTGTTACCTCTTTCACAACGCAAGGTCAGAGGGACACGCTCTCACCAATCATCGTTATGGTCAGGCAGCGTGAAGACCAGCCCCATGCTCCCAAGGACCCACACTAATAAAAACAGAGGAGTGTCAGTAGCTGCGGTCTAGCAAGTGCAGTCCAAAACAAGATGGATTCCCTCTCAATGCAAGCGTCTGCTGTCTACTTATGTCCACGTGAATACAAACAGAACCATGAACTCAAACCTAGAACTGAACACATGCTCACATTCTGTTCTTGTCAGCGATCTTTCTACATCACACACTCACACACACACAAACATAAAAATGAAGACAGTTGGAAAAACAAAAGCACTCTCTTTATCGATACCCACTGTGTGTCCTCTCTCTCCCTCTCTCTCTCTCTCAAACACATACATCACACACACACACACACTCTAGGAGCCTCCACAAAATGGTTTAAGCATGGCGTCCAAGAACCCCATCAGCCGTCAGCTTGTGTCCCAGCTGTTCTGCCTGTGCATGGCCATTATCATTCTTCATTTCCATTGTTTACTCACTCCGTCCTTCCTCATAACAGTGTCCTCCAGGCATTCCATCCACTTCCAGACGGCCCTTTTTATCAGCACGCTCACGGCCTTCAATGTTATGTCTGCACCCAGAGAGGGCATTCTTCATATTAAAAAGCTATATTCCAGAATAACTGATCATAAAAACCTTAGTGACATCTATTGTATCTAAATGTAATGACGCTGACAGGTCAAGAGGGAAACAAAGCGCACACTAAGGCTCGGGCTGGCGAAGAAATGAATACAGAGACACTATGGGAATCCTCAGAGGCAGACAAGTGTAGCGTTGCCACCTAGAGTGCATGTTCCTATGTAAGGTCACAAGTTTCTATAACTTGCTGCTTTCAAGCTCTCCATTTTTTTCTACCGAACAATAGCAAGCAGCATTAACTGAATTGGCCATAGTGAAAATGAAACTGAAAGTATATTACTGTACCCCATTCAGTTAACAAGCTGCCGCTTTGTTATTTGGTCTATGTGGTATCAATTCTTTTTCTTTTTACCGACAGCGACCTGGAACAACAGGAATATGGATTGAAATGGATTGGATTTCTCCAACAAACAAAGTGCAAAATATGGCTGGACACCAACAAAGCTGTTCATATTTTTATTCCATAATAATAAGAGCATGTATGCTATGAGAGTATTTGGTTCTGATACCATTTTTTAAGTGATACATGACATATCTATCACGGGCAGGACTTTCCCTTAGGCCCTCCATAGAGCTGTGATCACTGAGCATGTCCTCATTACTCTCACATTAACTACATACGGATGGATAACTCTGTCTTGCCCTGGAGAGAGAGCAAGTGTGTGTGTGTGTGTGTGTGCGTGTGTGTGTATGTGTGTGTGAGTGAGTAGGGGAGAGAGAGGGGGGGATGAGGGGAAAGGAGAGAGAAAGAAAGCGAAGGAGTTTGAAGGGGAGAAACATAAGAACTTTGACTGCTGTTGAGTAGCAGGTCTTGACCTACTTCCTCCTTTTATTACTGAGGTGATGGATGGATAGTTCATTCACAGTTAAGCTGTCACACACACAGACAGAGGAAGAAGAGCAAAGATCCAAACACGAGAGAGAGAGAAAGAGAGACCTCTGCATTCATCCTCCATCTTCAAAAAGTAAAAAGAAGACGCAGCAAAGAGGATGCTATGCAAAGACTGGCCTTACCATGTCTGAAACCCTCATTCTCAATGCACACTGGGATACAGACAGACAGAAGGTGTGGGATAGGGAGGGGGGAGAGGGGAAGAGACAGAGAGAATGCATGTAGATGATAAAGTATCTTCTCATTTTATAACACGGCCTTATCACCAAACGTGGAGCAATAAAGAGTGAGCCTGAGGCCTTCAGCCATTGTTGCCGTGGCAAATTGAACACGAATGGCTGGCGAGAGGCCCTGAGTGTGAAGGTTTTTTTTTTCTGTGTGTGTGAATAGATTTCATCTAGAAAAAGAGCGCCAGAAACGGTGAAACTTCTCCCTCTTCTCTTGTACACCGCCCCCCACCCCTTTCCCCCTAGCTCCCCAATTCACCTCTCCAACCAGGTGAGGTGAAGGAGATAGGGCTTTGAAGGGGCCAGGCTAAGTGCAGTGCAAGCCAGGCCCTATTGTGTGCCTCTCGCTGGCCTGTCCTCCCCTGGCTCTTTATGCCTCGGCCGGTGTTCGCCAGCGATAAGCGCTAATGCTATTCCCTCTTTTTTTATCTCCGTGCTCTCCCTTTCTCTCTCTTTCTTGTGTCAGGGAAAGCATGTACGCATGTATTCAGGTGACTCCTCCGACAGAATGAATGAGCATGTGCTTGTCGCCTGCTTCTAAGGCGCATGAGCTGATTAAGTTAGTAAGTGGAGTTTAACAAGAGGAGTGAGGTCGGTTACCATCGACATGCCCTTCAGCATTCACCTTCCCTGGACTATGCTCATCATGGAACACTAATTAGGGGCCAGGACTTCCACATGCCCACATGGACTGGCTGCACTATTTGTGTCACTGTTTTCCCCTTCTTCCATATTTTCTGCAGACACAGCTAACTTCATAATAACTCAGGTGTCTGGGAAACACTTAATTAGATTTTTGTTTGGCTCTTTAGTTGTTCCAATGCTTGATGAAGCCAAGAGAAGGGGCAAATGAACACAGTTAAAGACTCAATATCCATATCTGGCATCCATTTACAGGCGTAGCACAGTTCAGTTTAACTGACCTTAATTACATTAAATAAAACACATAGAAACATGTCAGCTAAACTTACACTTGCCGGTGATCTGCAGAAAAGGTAGACGGGGCCAAATTCATGCCAAAAGGTTGCCAGCACTGTTCTCAGTTACCAAGGCACACAGCCCAGTGATGGCAATCTTTCCAAGCCTCTGAACAGAGTCCTGTCCCATTGCCCTCACACTTACACACCATCACCCACTTCACTCTTTTCACACACATCACCCTAGACCTCATTCATGTCAGCAATGCCATCAGTATCTTGACTCACATGTTTATACATTGCTGCACTGCCTCAGGTTTGCCTGCCAATATCACACCACGAGTTATGACCTGCGAATTGACAATAGAGCAGTTGATTGTTTCAGGCTGGGGGTGAGAGGGAACTAAAGAACTTTCCTACATGTTACCATGTTGCACAGTTCCTGGAAGGCCCTGTTGCTAAGACAAAATAGCATTCTAGCTGACTTCACAGAGGGCTCCACCGAGTGCCAACGGAATGATGGATCGGACTTTAATGAAGATGTCAATCATGGCAGGGGAACATCATTAGGCGTCGCTGGGTGTGGACATCTTGTCCTGTTGGAGTGCTGACGTGTAGCCATGCATCTTTGTCTCACACAGCACAAGCTGCGTTCTGCTGAGGGCTCTCTATTGACCAAACGCCATGCCAGGGCTGACACACGCACACACACAGTGACATGTCATGTTGCCGAGCTGTCCAACATTACTTAAGACCTGTCCAGACGGGTGCCAACTTAGTTAGAATAAATATTTACATACACAGGCTGTGTCTACAGTTCCTGTTGACAGTGGGAGAGCTTGGATCCCACCTAACCAAGCACTTGCGCAGACACACTGACGTATGAATGACGGAAGGATGCGGGTGAGGAAAGAAAGGAAGAGTAAGAAAAGGCATTCTTTCATTTTCACCCCCTTGTCCATCCTGTATGGTCCTGACTGACAGGAAAATAGATGGCCTAGCCAAACACCAGGCTGGGGACCTGGGGGGTGTAACTGTCACTCAGGTTCTAACAGGGTTAACACATTCTGTCTGCCTTGGGTTGATAACACACTACACACAGTAATGTGCTCACACTTGTATGGGTATTCACACACACACACACACACACACACACACACACACACACACACACACACACACACACACAGCTGGAACAAAATACACCCTGGTGTAGAGTACAACATTACTATTCATGCTTTACTGTTCACAAATCACACACACACACAGAGACACCAGTATGTGTAAAATTAAGTGTCCACTGCCAGTTCTCTGAAGTGAAACATGTTGTTACTTCACTTCTCTCTAACACACACACAGACACACACACCATCGCACTAGTGTATGTTTTCTCTTTTCTTCTCTTCTCTTCCTCCCATACCTTCTCATCAACCCCCCTCCCCTCCACCCCCCTCCTCCATCCATCCATCCATCCATCCAGCACGCAGTGGTCCTCGCTCGCTCCTGCAGCGATGTTTTCCTGCAAGAGGGGCCGGCCCCATTAATCTTCCGGCGGCAGCGACAGCTCTTAACTGTGCCGGCGCTTCACGGCGGCCAGCTCCGTGACTTCATGTTTACGTTCGCCAGAGGCAACCGGAGTGACAAACCGCCGCAACATTTCACATTTAAACCCAAGAGCCCACAAAATGGTGTGTGACATTTGTGTGTGTGTGTGTGTGTGTGTGTGTGTGTGTGTGTGTGTGCGTCTGCACATCTGTGAAACAGGGAGTGACAATGGCAAAGTGGGATGTCAAAAAACAGTGTTACTGTGCTACTGTGGTGTTTGAAATGGGGCTAGGTGAGCTAAAGGTCCACACTAAAGGCAGTGCACACTGTCGGAGTTCTTTAACGGATCATTTAGGATTATTTTTTCCCCAAAAGCAGTGGAGTAGGCATAAGGTAATGCATTAACCTGAGAATAGCTGTTCACCACTTAGGAAAGTCATACAGAGGTTAAACAGAAAGAAGAATGTATCAAAATAGGTGCCCTCTCTCTCTCTCTCTCTCTCTCTCTCTCTACCTTTCTCCATCTCTCTCATACAGACCATTTATGTCTACCCTCATGTCAAATTAAAGTGATGGAAATGAACTTGAGAGTGTGCTAATTGCAATTGTCAATCCAATCTAGCCAGGCCTCAAAGACACGGGCACTCAAACACTTAATCAGTCTTCATTAATCATGAAGGGCATTGCAAAGATGGCTCCCCTAATCTGCGCTGATCTAATGCTATGGAAAAAGGGCATGTGGCTATATATGTCTTTCTTTCAGCAGGCAGGGTAATGACTAAGGGCAGGGCGTGTGAGTGGGTGCAGAGGGGGAGAGGTGGACAGACGAAGAGAGTGAAAGAGACAGAGGAACACGGCAAGACTAATACATTTTTAAAAGCCTCGCAGCTGTGTAGGTAATGGGCTGTTTGAAATCTTTCCCTTTTTTTTTCTTTTTCATGTTACCTATTTCCCTCTGCCCCCTAATTTCCTCCATCACCTAGCTCTTCCACCTCCTCCATCAACGCCCCCCCCCCCCTAAACCCCCAACATGCACACACACACACACACACACACACACACACTCTTCAACTCTATCCTGGCCTTGCTGGAACATGACGTCTGTCGTTAATGGAGCACAGGCCTGCCTCCTGGTTCTCGCTCCTCCTCGGCCCGGGGAATTCCCAGTGGACTCCCTCCGTTTTGGAGCTCGTTAACTCCTCATTGACCCTCGTCCTCTCCGGCCCATAGGGGTCACTACTACCGCACCTGCAAGGATGGGGGTGGGGGATGAGGGGAATTCTGGCTACCAGCAGGAAAAATAAGAGTGGGACTGCCCATGACCTTGGGGCTGGTCAATATACTGTATGCTCTTAAGAATGTCACACTCACATGTAATAGTAATGACTGGGGAACTAACATATGGCACTTATAAATGGTTATATGGCTGACTGACATAACAAGACCGATCAGTGCCAAGGGAGAGTGGCCTAATCTAAACCATTCATCCATGTCTGCATTTTTTTTTCCGTCAGAGATGTAAAAAAGAACCCTTAGATCCATTTAGAGCCTTTAGATCCATCTATCTAAAAGGTGTTGGGGGGATATCCACCCTTTTGTCCACTGCTTGATCAGATTCTCCTCAAGTTTTGACATGAACTTGGCTTTAACAGGAATGATATTGCCCTTTTTCCTCGTCGCCTTTATAAATTATGCATGTCGATGCAGTATGTCATTGACACAAGACCTGAATCACTGAATTTGCATTTGTTTGAATGGCCACCCAGCAGAGTCCCTGTTGGTGCACGTCCAAAGTGTCCATCTGTCGGACCTCAGAGTGACAGGGGCTCAAAGACATCGGGCCCTTTCTGAGCCGCACTGACACACAACAGGGCTGGAGAGATCACTTCAGATCAGTCACCGCCACACCTATTTACAGAGCAGCCGCCCTATTCCTGGAGCAGCTGTCAGGAAACACTTCAGCCTGGGCCACCACAATAGTAAGCGGGTGGTGACTCAGAGAGAGAGGGGAGAAAACCAGGGTGAGGACAGCATGGAGAGAAAGAGATGGAGCAAGAGAGAGAGAGAGAGAAAGAGACAGAGAGAGAGAGAGAGAGGGTAACTGTTGCAGGCCATCATGGGAACCATGGCAACAAGATATCGCCTAATATTTCTTATCAGTGCTCTTCTCCAGGCTCTTCCCAATATCTAATCGTCAAGCTAATGATGTGAGGCCTAATGGAAATATTTACAATTTCCGCCTGCAAATGATAGCAGGGTAATTAAGAGCCTATCAGCCCATTAAAAAGCTGGAGGTCCAAAGCTGGAGGCGTTGTGATGAAGGAGAGACTGGGAACAGATAGGAGATTCTGCTTTGTGACTGGGGCTCCAGTCGGCAAGAGTCACTTTCACAACGCACACAAGTCACTTGAACATCATCATAAGGTCAGGGTCAAGAGTTTTTTTTTCTCTCTCTCTCTTTCTTTCTTTCTTTGCCTCTGATTCACTCTCTTACCTCTTCCCTTTGCTCCACTCTCATTGACTTTCTTTCTTTATAGACACTATAAAGGGACAGAATAAAAGCAATATCCTTTGATGTCAAGATTTCACTGGGTTGCTCATGCCAGTGTAGACTGTGTTCTCTGGTATCTTTCCTTTCTGTTTATTCATAAATAATAGATAACCTCTTAAAGAGTTACCATGTATAATTTGATCTGCGGGTCCCCCCTAAAAATAGAAAGCTTACAAGGAAATAAACTCACTATAAACCCTTCTGATGCCCATAGAATCCAACATGCACCTGCAGGCCATAAATAAAAACCCTCATGGATGGGAGTTACTGTTATTCATCACACCGTGCCTTTAATTCGTCAGATGCTGAGGCGGTTCAGAAGATGGAGTCCATTTACTTCCTCAAAAGCTGCTCTGGTTGTTTGGGAGGCAGCCATCAATCTTTGGCTATCTTTAAAAAGGAGGCGTCAGTCTCCATCACCCTGGAGACAGCCAGGAGGCTTCTGTGGAGGCTTTTTTTCTTTCTTTCTTTCTTTCTCCTCCTCTTCTTCTCTCCCCCTGGTCAAGGTGAAGTTTTCCGTCTCCTCCTCTGACGACACCGAGGGGGGCCCCGAGGGAACTGTGTTATTAATGTGTTTTAAAATAATAATAATCTCCACCAAAAATACACCTCCGCCTGCCCTCTCTCTCTCCCGCTGTTTGGCTCCCTGTGTTCTTAATTAGCATGTTCAATTAACCCGGGTTAATAGAGAGAGCCCAGCAAAAACCTGACGGAAAGAAACAGGCTACCTCACGTTCATGTGGCAAGCGGCCATTTTGTCAACGTGATGAGTTTTTGCGTGGCTTGTGTGTAACAGTGTTGTCGAGTGTAACACTGCGCTTGCATGTGTGACACTGTGCTTGTGTTTCTGCCACACAGAAAGACATCTGATATACCCAGAACAGTCTTTAGTCTGGACATACAAGTCCGCTGCTTCTTTTATGGACCTGAGCAATAATCAGCCTCCATCCAGCACTTGCTCTCTTTCTTCTTGCATGTCGTCCCAGTGGCCAATTACCTCTGTGGGGGGTCAGTGGTAATGCTGCACTCCTGCCCACCTCCTCCCGCTTTTACACAATAGCGTTTTGTTGTTTCGTGGCGGGGAGGTAAACAAATGTTTTCATCTCTATTTGATGGAACAAAAAAGAAACCTTAGCTACATGTCCCTCCTCTTCAGTGCTGGGAGGTATACGCTCCCACTGAACCCTTCAGATTTTTTCTTTTCTTTTTTTCCTTTTGCGACTACTCTCTCCACTGTACCGGGCTTTTCAGTGTTTGTTGTTTAGCTCACTGCTCGAGTGGCATTAAACTGCTACAGCAGCACAACTGAAACAGAAACAGAGCTGACATAAGGTGACATGGCCACATTTACAACCCCCGCCCCCCAAACACACACACACACACACACACACACACACACAACACACACACACACACACACACACATAGCCGACCACAACCAAAGCCTCGCCATCTCTAGATTCGCCCCAGAGTCTGATGGATTTCCCAAATAATGCTGACAATACGCTCGCTGTCGAACCACCCCCCCGCCCCCCATGCACACACACACACTCCCCTCTCCTGTCCTATGTACTTAATGATGTCCCCCCTGAACTTCCAGCTGTGAGCCACAAGCTCAGCTGGGCCTCCACCACATAGCCACGCAGCCCACAGGCACAGCCAGCCACCAGCCAAAAACCAGCCCATCAGCGCAGTTAGCAAGTCAGCTCAAATATCAGCCCAGTGGGAGGCTGCCACTTTGCCCACAGGATGAAAATCAATGGAGGTCGTGGGCTGGCTGACGACAACTCTGCGGCCGCTGCTGCTGCTGCCTGTGGAAAGCTGACGACGGGGGCTAACAGACTGGGGCAGGGGAGGTCGACGGATACGCAAGAAATACGCAACCCACATATTCGCTTTTGTTTCTCCACTCAGCACTTCCTGTAATGGAAAGAAAGAAAGAAAGAAAGAAAAAGAGAGAAAGAAAGAAAGAAAGGAAAAAAAACAACCCTTTGACCTTTCTCTGATATGCCATCTGGACTCGTCGTGATCTCTCCTACTCTCTCCCCTTAACCCCTGATACGTAATGTCTAATGTGTGGCTGCTGGCTCTGCAGGCTGTGAGCACCATATGGATGGAATGATAGAGTTGGATCACACCTCATATATGAGAACATAGTGTGGCCTGGATTCAGCCATACACGCTGTGCACTTTAAACACATATCTCATTAAACTCATTCATTACCATAACACACCATGAAAAAAACATGAAAAAAATACAAACAGAAAAAGTAATTAACATTAAGATTTTAGGATTAAAGATTTTGTATCGTTTTTAAAAGCATGTACAGCATATCTACCCTATACATTAAAAATCACTATTAATTTTAACAAGTACTTACTTATTACTTATGAATGAAAAAAATCAAAGAAAGCTCTGTAGTATACTATCTATTCCAAACAATATCAGCTTGGAGAGTATACAAATCCACCAGGACAAAAAACAAAAACAAAACACTATAGCATAGTCAGGCAGATGCACACTGATGTCCATAAACACAGACCTGTTCCTTCATGGTGGGGCTTGGGTGGGTTGCCGGGTTCTTTGTGGTGTTGTCACTCCAATTTATTCACTGTTCTAAAAAGCCACGTCACTTTGTGCTTAACAACTCCTCTTAGCTGAATTCAGTAAAATATACTGTCTCTCTAGGGGCTTGTTGCTTAAGGATAAAACACTGAGGTGATCAAGTCTATGGATACAGAGAGTGAAATAAGCATCTTCTCAGTCATTCAGTAGCATAGTGGACTAGACTCTCTTCACTACGCTTCACTTTGTGCAAAGTGTCTGGACACTCTTGATAGGCATCTGTTTACATTGCTGTAGGTGGGCACTTTGTTTGAACTTTAAACTTATTGCTACTGCCTTCAATTTTTGTTCAGGCACTACAGCGGTGTACAGCTAGTCTAACTCGTCTGTGTCCTCCTCCCTGTTATTCAAGTCTCTGACATCCGCCATCATGCACGCCACCATCTCTGTTTCCATCTCTGCCCAGTGTATTGCTTCCCTACCACCCAGTTTCTCCACTGTGTCATTTTAAGACTCTGCTTATCTCCCACAAGCAGCGCTAAGCACTGAGGTCTCCCGTGTCTGGTTTAGGTGCCTATTCATCCTTCAGTGGCAGTAGTAATGGAGCTGCTCCCCTATGGCCCTTTTGCTGAGATGACTCACCCCAGCACATCCTTCTCTCAGCACAGCACAGCAGGCCACTGTGAGGGACGATGAAATGGGAGAACTGGGTGGTGTGACTAATATTAATCTTAATGTGAACGTGCATTACTCTGATAGATTGTTTATTGTGATTGACAGAAGAGAAGCAACATTTATTTTTTAAGAGGACCAAAATAAAAAAAAGACAGGTCAAGATGACATTTATAGCAGAGAGATGATTACTGATGAAGAAAGCAGGAACCAATGACTGCCATTCTCAGAACAGAGCATCAGTGTTTCTACTGTAGAGATTGGGGCTTGTTCTGCAGTCTGCGTGGGCTTGCTAATTACTGTGCATAACCCCCTCTGGCAACAACAAGAAACAAGGGCAACTGATATGTTGCAAGGAGGATGTCTGCCTACCCTCAGGAAGGAGAGATCACGGCTGCGGTCGATGCTGGTGATCTCCAGGTTGCCCATGACGACTTCGCAGTTCTCGTAGTACTTGCGCAGGGTGCGGTACTGCTGTTCCAGGTCTGACAGGGTGCTCAGCTTGTTTTCCGTCCCAGTGCACACTGCAAAAGACAAGAAAAAAAATGCACAAGAGAAAGAGGGATGTTAGCGGCTCAGCCTAGCTTGGTGCGACAGGCCCCGTGCTGCAGGTGTCACCGCGCGGCACAGCACACGCCAGTCACCGTCAGCAGAACAGCCGGCACGTCCAGGGGAGTGAAAGACAGGCGGGAATTTTTTTTGGAGGCTCCCACCGGTTTCGACTGAGCAAGGGGGGCAAGGAAAGCACAGAGAACCACCAGGCAGCTGGGACAGATACAGCACCCCTCTCATCCCCCACCCCCACCATCACCCCTCTCCCCCATACCCACCCCCATTCCCTTTGGCCACCACCCAATCTGCCAACTTGACAAGTAATTAAGCACAGCCATTTCTGCCCGTCAAGCACCTCGTGCCCCCCCGATCCCCGGACGTGTGCCATCTGCTCCACCCACTGGTGTTGCCCTCGAGGCCCAGCCTCCCCCCTGTGAGGGCGATGCCCAACTCACGCTTCGCTAAACCCGTGTCACCACCGCATCGCCCATGGCAGCGCCAGCCAGCCAGCCAGCCAGCCAGCTAGTCAGGCATCCCTGCCCAGTGACAGCAGCTTCTTAGGGGCCTCAGGTGGGAGCCCTCAAGACGAGTTACGGATGTTTTGAGTCCCAGTGCCAACATGGGGACGGGCAGAGGAAGGGGCATCATCTCCCTGCTGGCATGCCAATCAAAGCAGACTGATCTGTGACAGGGAGGTGCCACAGGTTTTTGACTAAAACACACTGACAGTGAGTGACTTGTTTATACAGAGCTAGTCAGCTTGCTGATTTAGGGGGCATCTTGTGAGGACTTGCATAATGTGACGCATCAAACTTGAGTGGTTAGATTAGTAGTGATTAACAGAGCAGGTATGAATTTTGCAAACCATTTTTCTGTTTAGATGTTAGCGACTTTGATGGACACAGGGGCGGGGCGCTGCATGCTAGCAGAGTGCTGGATCTATTAGGAAGGGCTGCTGCAGGTGTGGAAGCCATCTTGTGCTGCACTTCGGTGGAGGGAGCTGAGCATTTTCTGAGCTTAATATTGGCGCTCTCCCCTACAGTGCCATGACTCAAAAACTCATAACACTCTTGCGGAACCGACTCAGAAGCAAAAACTCAAAACCTTTATTTTGTTTCCTATTTATTTCCTCTCAAATTATCCCACAGAAGGTGAGGAGAACAGCAGCTTTGGGGCAGAGGGTGCTATTAAGACAAATGAGAGAGCTTGCTAAAAGAACTTTCTCACCCACATTAGATTATATGCGAGGGAAGAGAGCTTACCAGCCCTTACGTAAAGAAAACAGAGCAGGTTGGAACAAAAGAAAAACAGCATATAGGTCAGGCTGTAGCAAATGTTGGCAAGCAGCTTCTCTCTCAGTATTGGTTAGCATGCGTAAAAGGAGAAGGATATTATAAGAGCAAGGTTAGCAATACACAGTTATTGCACCCTGGAGGGCTGTGCTTGGAGATTACAAAGAAATCTTAGGAGGCGGCCTCACGAGGGGCCAGTTTCTTTTTTTTTTTCATTCAGCAGTCACATGTTCCAATACTCCCCTCAGTCTAGGCAAACAGATGGTAAGGAATGGTGCTGGCAGAATACATAAAGTTACAGAATCCTGCAAATCTAAAAGGGAAAGAAAGGTTTTGTTTTTTTTGATCGGACATGAAATATGTTTTTTCTCATCCTCGTTTACTCCCTCAGATTCTCAGCCATCCTTCACTGTCCGTAGGGTCTACATTCTGTATAGTGCGGCTTTAGTGTTTCTCGGAAGGCAGCGGTGTAGTGTGTGTGAACTAAATGAGATCGAGAGATTCTTGCATCTCTGCGCACAGACAGGATGCGGATGGGATGGGGTGGGGTGGGGGGTTTGTTCCAGCGGACACTGCCGGGTCTCAACCCAGATGGAGAGAGAGGTCGCTGTATGGCTTTTATACCGCCTTACCACATACTGTGTACACATTGTATGTATAGCTTCAAATTCCACAGAGGGAGGGAGAGAGAGAGACACAGAGAGAGAGTATGTGTGCGTGAGAGAGAGACAGAGAGAGAGAGAGAGAAAGAGAGGGAAAGAGAGGGAGTGTGTGTGTGTTTGGGGGGGGGGGGGGGGGTCATTAGCAGCTCTGCCACTGAGAAGCCCAGAGGTAAATACACTTGCACAAAAGATCTCCTGCCATCAGCAGTTCTGTCCTTTGCTTTTGGAGACTTCACTAGCACGGTTCACTGTCTTGTCTGCATTTCCCACAGTTGAATGCCCCTCCCCTCCCAAACATTGTCCGACTTTTTTCAGGGTTTCCATTTCGGAGAGTGATGGATTGGGCCAATAAATCACAGTTGTGAATTTCATAATAGGATTTAATTAACGAGGAGATTACGAACCATGGGTGAAAATGTATGCATGTATGTGTGTGTGTGTATGTGTGTGTTTTGGGTGTGTGTACGTGTGTATGTGTGTGTGTGGCGGGGGGGCGGACATCAGCATACTGTGCTGATCTAGGAGCTCTCATAGCTTGGTGATGACATCTGACATATTTTTCCTGTGGTTTGGAATGTTCTCCCTGTGTTTCTATGGGTTAGATTCGCCACTAATGAGTGGCAATTGTCACTCAAAGATTTCCTTCTTTCCAGACATTTCCAGACTATAACCCCAAAGGACTAAGGAAACTGAATCCAGGCACCTAGCATACCCAAGGGTGACAGTAAAATGCACTGAATGACAATAACAGTTCTCTGATGAATTCAGATTAAATCTTAACCAGAAATGAATGTAAATTCAGAGTTGTATGTACAATGTGCCACACTGCCTCTTTAAAAACACGCATGCAGGATCATTCTTAGAATGCAAAGGCCGAGGCAAACTGTCATCACAAGCACCCTTCAGCTTGGCACAGTAATTTCTATCACGCCACTGATTGATTTACGTGTTGTTCAAAGGAGCTATTTTTCAATTCTGGCTGTCTGAAACACTGCCTGCTCTTGCATGCCAAAGCAAAGCCGATTCAATTTCTCAGTAAACCATATTCATTTAATCAGAAAAATAAAACACTTTCTCTCACTCCCAGTCACATATACACAAACAAACCTGTTTATCATTCTCTCATAATTCCAGCCACTTCCTCGAGAACATTTGTCATCACCCTGGCCATACATATTCTTGGCGTCTGACTGATGTAAACCATTGCCTTATCGGCGGGACAGTGACTGATGCCTGTGGCTTCTTGTTGAACAGAAAGCTGAGGAAAGGACTGTAGGTTTGTGGATTTGTGAAAGACTCTTTTCTCCTGTTTCACGTGTGTGTGTGTGTGTGTGTGTGTGTGTGTGTGTGTGAGTGAGTGTTTGTGTGTGTGTGGTGTAGTATGTGTGTGCGTGTGTAGTATATATATATGTGTGTGTGTGTGTGTGTGTGAGTGAAGTTGATTATTCACTGTGGTATGGCTGGCATGCATATCAGTCCCACGTTTAATCTAAAGGCAACAGCAAACACCGGTCAAGCCCTGAGTGTGAGTTCTAACAGCCGACTTTATATCCTCTGCTCTTTTTCTGCGCTGGCGTTCTGTTATTACCCACCTAAAGCTTCCCACGGTGTGACAGACTGGCTTTGTTCAGCATCTAAAAATCGCCACGCGTCTGATGGGATTTTCAAATGACTTTATTCCATGCTGTTTCCTTTTGCAGAATACCCACCATCCTCAACACGTGCAAAAAGGCATATTCAACACAGCACTAAGCAGAGGGTTCAAAAATAGATGTTGATTTTCCACTGAGCTCATTGAACTTCTAATATTTGAAAGTCAGCATAAGAACTCCCTGCATGTTGATCAGATTCAATTTCACTCAAGGCTCCATAACTATTCCCAACACAATTAAACACTTGTCTCCAGATTTTCTGCATGGTCGATCCATTTCATAAGGACTGCACAAAAACGACTTCATCAATGATGCCCTCGAGTTTATCGAACACCAATAACGCAGAGAGAAGTTGAGTTCCACAGGCTCATTGAACACAAAGTCATGACAGAAAAGGTCATGCCAATAGCCACTGGCTCACTGGATTAAATAAAGTTGCAAATGCCACTTCTGCAAGTAAACACTGTCAATATGTTCTCTTTGGAAACATGATCAGGGTTGGTCAGGAGCATGGGAGGAGGCTTTAGTTTGTTGGCTCTGGGAAGAATCAAAGCAAGCAGGTGACTAGTAATCTATCTTGGCCCTCTGGGAAGAATTTAAGTGAGAATAGTACACTATCTGTTAAGCAAGAATAGTACACTATCTGTAAAGTCCCTTAACCCTGTCACACAGTATCAGTATTTACTAAAGTGAAACCAAATTTCATCTGCAGTCTGATTTGGATGATGAAGTGCATTGGAAAGAAATCTGAAGAAGATCAAACCAGTAGCCTGCTAGTTTATGTAATTGGCTCAATGGAGTGGATACACGCAAGGACACACAGATCTGATCACAACGTTACTTACCTGACCTAACCATTCCCAGTTTAACATCTGGAGTACACTGATGCTGGAGCTACACCATTACTCCAGGCCTTGATGAAGTTATGTATACAAACTTCTCAGGTGCCACTCAAATCCTGTTGTGAGGATCATTTCGCTTTTAAAAAGACATCCTTCGGGTAAGCATTATGCATTTTTCACATGAGTCCATCTGCTGTGCCGCTTAACAGTATAATCATAACAGTGCTAATTACATCTGTCCATGACAATTGCACGGCTCAGTGGAGATGCCCTCTCAACACCCTTGCATTCATGGCACCGCGAGCCTGTCTGTGCTCCCACATGGCCCTGGCAGGCACTCTCATCCGCAGCTAAACAGCCAGCGCCGTTCTCCTATTCATGAAACCCATTAAAGATCCACAAGTCTCTAGTCGCGGTCTAAGACAGCCCTTATCTCTAAACTGCTGTAGCTGTCTGGTTCAATTGGATACATCCTGAGCCGAGAGGCTGTGCTGACCTGCTGGAGCTACAGCTACACGGAGAGGACAAAGAGTGCCTAGGAAAATGTCATTTCAAATACCACTTGTGCGCTGCAGCCCAACACCTGCTGATGGAGTTTTGGTGGTGATGTATCGTTCCCTGATAAACAACGGCATAAACAGAGCCGTCTCTTGGGCGCGGCGCGAGTTTCATCCGCTAATTCAGCCTGATTTTCTCGAGATGGTGTGAGGGGTTAGAGATAGAGATCCCCCTTACGTAGATCCCCCCCCCATTAGTGCTGGCGAATGCACCAGCTGCACACAGAGAGGGAGAGAGAAAGAGTGTGTGTGTGTGAGAGAGAGGGATGCTCTTATCATCAGTGCTGTCATGTGCATGATGAAAGCGGAGTGGGTCTATTTTCAGCGCCTCGGCAGACGGCCCCTCGGGCTCCTCCAGAGCGTCTCCGCAGATACAGCTTAGTGCTTGCACTGCACGGTACAGCACGGCAGGCTGCCCGGCACACAGATGAGCAGGCCTGACCCCCAGAGGCCAAGAGGCTGCCGAAGGGGAGTGGGGGGTGGGGAGACATAGAGCTTAGTTGTGACTGCCTTCTCTCTCTCTCTCTCTCTTTCTGTTGCTCCCTCTGGGTACTACTACTCTCCAGGGTCATTTGAAAAGGCTACACTCTAGGTCTGAGGTGCAATGTGAATGAATTTTAGACTGGTCACCCAAAAGACAACAGACCGTAACCAGCACCTCATTTACCCATAATCCACCACAAAATCCCCCCATGCAGCTGAAAATGCCTCGATGGTCTTTCCCATCTTGGAGAGTAAAGAATGCAGCTGGAAAGATTTCACTTTTGTTGGGTCTTAGCTGATCCTGCCAGGGATTTGAAAGGACTAAGCTCAGGATTTATCTCAGTGGAGTTGAAACGGATTTAAATACTTTATAACAGGGGTAAAAAATCCACCAAATATAGTTGACTGTCAAGGAATTTTGACAGAGAAACACATATTTTATGCGCAGAAACTGATGCTATATGATGTCGCAGAAAAGTTCTTTCTAAAAGTTCTTTTTATCACACTGATGATCAGTGTAATAGAGGTTTAAAACAGCAAAAATACACTGGGTCTTGTGAAAATACAATCTGTTAGCCTGTAGGGGTGAATAGAGGAAAAATTAAGCTGGTTTATACTGCTGAAGAGAAACACTGTTAAAAGTAGTGATTCATAAAATTTGAATTCTAAGGATAGAAAAAGTCAGGATATTCATAATAATACCTGTCTAATACCAGGATGCCTTTACAACTACCTGTGAAACCAGTCTGAGCTGGAGACATCACGCAAACAGATTCATCTTCCACACAGCCACATTTTGACATTTGTGGGCATGTTGACATCTGTAGGCAACATCAGAAAGTATGAATTGCTGACTGTGTCTAAAGGGACATATTTAAACGTCAGTGGGGCAGAAACATTTGAAATTGCATATGCTTCCAATAAGACAGCTGCCTTATTACTTTGCTTTCTTCTCACTCTGTCAAATTCACATTTACATTTTTATCCAAAGCGACTTACAACTTGTCAACTATCAATTGTTCAGGGCCAGTCTCCCCTAGAGCAACTTAAGGTTGCCTTGCTCAGGAGCACAACGGTGGCAACTGGGACTAGAACCCACAACTTTTCAGGCTACTTGCACACTAGCTAGGTTCCTTAACCACTACGCTACCACCGCCCTAAAATGGACATGCATTTGATTTCTTTTCTAAAGCAGCATGTCTCATGTTATCCCTTCCTTCTTTACATGCACTGTGTTACATTAAAGTATAAATATTATTAATGTCTAGCTTTAAGCTAATACTGTGTGATCACAATTGGGTTCCTCATGACAAGGCATATATGCAATATATATATTGTCCTCTATATATAAACCCTGGCACTGGTGGAAACCTTACAGATATGATTCAAGTACATAGGGATAATTTCATTTGATGTTTCAAGCAGAATAAACTCATTCCCTCACCCTCTCTCTTCAGGGAGGTTTAAAGTGTGGCACAGATGTGGTGCCGCGGCGTGGAGAGATATGAGGCTGCTTTTCAAACCCCGTCAGCAGGATGCCTTCGGAAGGAGGCCCTCCTTTCAGGTGAGGCCCTTTTGTGTCACAGGGCGAGTGCTTTGAGGAAAGACGGAAAAATCCTGCCACGGCGATAGAGCCCATGCCATAGACTAGGAGCAGTGCTGAGCTGGAACTGAAACTGAAGCTGCATCCCGACACTTCTCACCCCCACACTGCAACCCACACATCATCCACTCCCATCGCATTCAAGGAGCTGATCTTGCAACAAATCACCTGAAGAGCTAATGATAGAAATATTTATGGCGTGTACAATTTCACAGAGGGTGCCCTTGGTGCTGCCACCACCACCGCTGCCTCTGCCTCTGCTGCTGCTGCTCCTGCTGCGGCGTCTCCTACAGCCCATTTCCCAGGTGCAGTGACAGTCACGAGACGAGGGCAGATCAGATACAGTGAAAGACAAAACGACCCGACAGTAAATATATTCCCATCAAATGGGATCTCGGCTTTCAAGGGAAACAGCTTAAACAGGTTCAGTCAGGGCAATTTCCTCCTTTTTCATCTCTCTCTACTTCCCCTCTCTCCACCAGCAACACCCCTTACTCTCTACGCCCCCTCCTTTGCATCCTCCACCCCCTCCATCTTCAGTGGGAGGGTGGGCTAGAGGCGGCCACCCCTCCCTCAGTGTCAGCCAGGTGTGACTAAAACGCTTTCTGATGGCTCTTACACTGCGTTTACACCGGCAGCACCACCCCACACCCCCGCCTGTCATCAATTACCCCAGCTCCTGGTCAAAGTGTCGCAGCGTATCCTTCATGCTCGGAGCCCGCTGTGTCCCATTGTGTGGCCCGCGCCATGAATCTTAATCTCGTACCCAAACAGTTGCCATCAATTACTCTCGCACACACCACACACGCACACACACACCTAAACTCCCCGCCTTTGTTTGCCATTGAGGGAGGCACCCTCTCTCAGTGGATGTGTACCCAGAGAGGGGCTACCAGGACAGGAGCCTTGTTTTAGTATAGGTAGATTATGGCCTGTAGGCCTCGCTGAAAAAAACCCTGTGTAATTCAGTGAGGGAGAAATTTTGTTGGAAATAGGTTTTTGATAGTGGCTGTTAGCGGAAGCAAATATAGGGAATGAGGGATGTGTTTACATTTGTGTAAGTGAACACACACACAGTTATACTGTCCATCTGATCTGTAGGTAAGACTGTATCTGCCTGAAAACAATTTTTGTACATTTACTGTGGTCTCACCCTTTCCTTTTCCTATAGTTAGGTGATTTCTGACTGTAACAACACAAGTGTAACAAAGTTGAAAATTTTGTTACAAAAATGGTATGAAAATTGAAAATGATTAAAATTTGTGTTATGTGTTCCGATAGCCTGTAGGAGGTCATGGAGCCCCTCATCTATGTAGTTTACCTCTCAGTGTTAAACTCAGATAAGTGATTATGAATACTCAGATAAGTGATTATGAATACTTCACAATTTGTATTAGTAAAGTGACTTTGAAGTCGACTTTGCAAGATATTAATGAGAAAGTTAGAGATGACATGATCAGGTCACAAACAAAATGGAAATGCTGCTTTGGGATCGTTGGACTTTTATTTTAATAAGTTCGCAATTCTGTCTTCCACATTTATGAAAGGTTGGGTATGAATGTTGAGTCATGTCTTATAAAACAGAAATGAATGCTCTATGAGCAATTTATGACAGCTGCTATAAATGTGTTATGTGCTCACCCATCAAGTAAAGTGTTACCGTTGTCTCTACTCGAAAGATATGCTGTTTGACTTAACACACCACAGCTCTTATAGTATAAGACTACACACTCATTCTATAGAGGCTGCAGTTTGTTGTTGTTGCTCACTGTGTAATGTTGTCTGTCTTCAAGAGATATGCTGTTTGGTTTTCAAAATTAGTGTCTAGAGGTCTACTGAGCAGTGTGGTGATCTAATGTTAGGTAATTCATTATCTATTAGCTTTTATACCCGCATTTGCTGTGTCTCTCATTTAGATTGGTCTAATTCATGAGATCCTGGCCAATAGTTGATGTACATCTGCTTTCAACACACAATGAATCACAGGCTTTTAACACACACGCACGCACACACACACACACATACGCTCATGCACACGCACACACACGCATACGCACACGCACACACACACACACAAACAGCCACCCCCTATCACTTCTCATTTCACTTACATAGCCTTGTGTTTCTGTTATGTCTGTGCCTGTTTTTGTCGTGTCTGTTATACCTCATATATGGCAACCCGGAGAAGACAAAGCTCACCCCCGTTATGATCAACCCCTGCTGACAATGGGATTCCTGCTCGTGTGAATCTAAGAAATTAGTTTCCTGACATGTGTCAACAATGGTGGTGAGAGATATGGAAAACGATGTGCCGCATGCATCAATATTTTCATATGCGATTCAGCACACGCCTCTCGCAGCAAAATGAACATGGCACTAAACAATCGCATGCAGATGCGACCACTTAGAATTCAGCCATCCTGTTTCCACAGATGCACCCCTGGTGTGTAGAGTGCACTGGCCAATTTATTCCATTAAGCATCTCAGACAATGGCTAAGGCAGCTGTGGACATTCGATGCATGTTTATTACATGTGAGACATCCTGGCAGAGGAGGGGGGGGCCGTCACTGACATCTTAATGAAGGCCTGATTGCATCTCTGTCCTTTGCCGATTCTATCAAGACTGATGTGTTGCAGAAAAAGGCACAACGGAAGGGTTGTTGCTGCAGTAAAGGAACATTACTCTGCACACATTAACTAGTGCACCCTCCGAGGGCTTTGACATTGCACAACAGCGTTTCTCCGTTTCGTCATTCAATTTGAGACTGCTCATTCTGTTGATCATGCCTTCCATCGATTACAATTTGTCTTAATGCGGAACAGACAAATGTGGCTTGCACAGCGGCAGCATTTAACAAAATATCCCATAACATGCAGTTAATGTAATCATGCCTGTGTATGTGTGTGTGTGTATGTGTGTGAGAGAGAGAGAGAGAGAGAGAGAAAGATAGAGAGAAAAAGAGAGCAAGAGAGAGAGAGCTGTGAGATACAATGGAGGCTATAATCCATACTCCTATTAATGCAGAGCACAAATTCCACTCGCATTATAATACACAAATTGTTCTCCAGCGCTGGAGGACTTGATGAAGTGCGCGAGGTGGCTTGTGAATGAGGAGGCAAGGCCATCTGGGGAATACATTACTCCTGCAGGCACACAGGCCATGCCAACCAATGAGGAGCTTGGCTCTGCGCCAGCGGGCACCCGCCAGACAGCCCGTAGGGCCTTCTAACTCCAGTTAGGGTGGGGGAGAGAGAGAGAGAGAGAGAGAGAGAGAGAGAGAGAGAGAGAAAGGGCGGAAGAGGGAGGCACTGTCAAAGCTCCACTCTCCTCAGAGTGTCAGTCTCACAACATGCAGATGCAATTTGTGTGACGGTGACAGTTGGTGTTCATTTGACTCTGGCAAAGAAACAATTCATATGCTACTACAGTGTAATGTTAATATTGGGTTTGGAGTTGTTTTGTGGATGTCACCAAGAAATTTAACCAGACACTTTGTGGCCTCATTATGTCTGCACTGTGTTTAAGCGCCTGTGTTTTGAGAGCTTATATTTTCAACTGATTTAACAGTCGGTAAACAAACTTGTATCTTGCTCAGTATCTCTTCAGTCATCTAAACTAGTACCATTACTCAAAGTGGAGCGCTTGGATGCAAGGCAAGCTGTTATACACTGTGAAGGCTTAGCAAGGGGAAAAAAGTCTGGAGTGAATGAATAAATGAACTCATTTTAATTACATTAGCACTAAATATCAGTGCTAAGGACCAGTCAGAAAGTGTATGATGAATGTCCCAATCCTGTTGACCAACTGTCCAAACACCACAAACAATTCACTTCACTTCCAGTGTTAAGCCCACTGTGTATCAGCTGCAGTGCCTCTGTCTGTTAATAGATTGTCGTGACATGAAGCTATGGCTTAATTAAGACATCTGAGAAATTTCTAAACTATTCATTGATTGTGTTACTGTCACTGTGTTGCTGTTTAAGAATAATTTGGGAACCAGAGCAGCAGGGTATTCATTTTCCTAACAATGGTCATCATTTTCTTTCCCTGTTCTACCCGCCACCACGCCCATCCCCCCCAACCCCCTCTACACACACACACACACATCTTTTCACTTTCTGCTATTTGCCTCTGAATCATTGCTAAATCATTACAGTGTTATTTATTAGCATTGATCAAGTGTAGTGCTAGTGCAGGCTGCAGTTGACACATCATACATAAAAACTGCATTTCTGCCAGAGATACTTACTCATCGATACTTTTATTGTAAACACTCTAAATTAATGAAATGGCAAAAAAAAAAAAATAATAAAAAATGCATTTTGTAAGAGCGTATTCACAAATTGTAGATTTGTGCTTATAATCAACTCTACGCTTGCTCTGTTGATGGGTGAGGACAATAGTGTGTCATGCAGTGTGTAGGTGCACAAACTGTCTCTTCTCTGTCTCTGTTCCACCCAAAGGAGGTCCTTGGACAGGCCTGCCATCTAATCTGCAGAGCCTTTAATTCGCGTCCCTCTTCAGAGATGTGCAATGTTGTGCTACAGAGGCCATTGTGAGTGGCTAATTGTTTCATCTACGAGGAGAAGGGCAGCCTCCTCGCTTTCAACTGATTACTCCTGAGCCAAGGGCCCTGTTAAATCAGCTGGAGGGCTGTCTCCTTTGGCGTGGCGTCTACCTGATATACAGCGCTCCATTAAAAGTGTTTTCTCTCGGTGCATTTCCTGATCAGGAATCAATAGAACTACTGGGACAGCACGGAGCGGACAAGAGCAGTACACCTGTCGGAGACATCAGTGTCAAACCTGATTCTCATCCAGGCCCATATCTTTCACAACTGAAAGAGAGAGTGACTGAGGAGGTATTGATTGTGAATGAGCCACTAGTAATATCTGAGACCCTCTGAGGAAAGTGCTAGAAACGTAATGATGTGGAGCTGATGTGATACTTGACAAAAATTCCATAATGTTGCCCTCTCTTCAGACACACACTACACACCACACCTGTGTGAAGAGGGACAAAAGCCAAAAAGAAACTATTGAGTATTTCCTGCCCTTGTAGACTACAGAGTACTTCTGCTCAAACAGACTGCTCAAAATGCCCAAATGGCTACTGGTTTCCAGGAATATGATTGAGATAATAGCACATGACATCTTTTAGCGCTGTGCTGTGTGGCAGGCTGAACTGACTGAGACCCCCCTCCCTATCAAAGAGGGCATGATAGAGCTGAATGGAGAGGAATGGAGACATTAGACCAAACCAAACCTCTATCAGTACCGACAGCTTGGCCTCACTGCCAGGCCTGCTAGACCTGGACTGGTGGGCAAAAAGGAACCAGAAAGTTAGACTGAGAGGTTAAATAGAGCTTATTTAACGTGTTGTCTATTTATTTTGCAGGTGAGTTGCATTCTTAGTCACGTCAAGATATTAGTGTAACGCCAAAGCTGAAATGCCATATTGCTGCTCTAAATACATTTAAACAGTGGAACTGTTCAATTGCTCATCTGTACAAACAGGTTTAATTTAAAAACGATATTTCGAAAAACCATCTGGGGCTGTCATTGTTACAAACCCCTTTGCACTCAACAGTTTCCTGGCATCAAATTAGGCAATAATGAAAATCAAGTCGTAATGAATCAACCCTAATCTAATGCCTCCCTTTCCATCAGCGGGGAACTGTAATGTAGATGGTCTGTGTGATGATCAAACAAATGCTGGATGGTAGAAGAGAAGAGAGCCGCCGGGAGATGAGTTTGAGGCCAGAAGGCACACCTGCTAACTCTATGCTATCTCTCACTTCAGACTTACAGACATATTTACTAGCAGAGAGAGGATCCCTCCTATGATACAGAACCAATCTGACACTCATTTGTTACAGGAAATTCCAGGCTAAGCCAAGACTAAGGCCCATGGCTTGAGCAGCATTGTAGTCTAGCTGGAAGACTGAAAAGACCTTAGGATGGAGTTGGTATTCGGATCACGATCCACAGAGTCCCACCTGATGGGTTCTCTCCCACTGGCCTGGCCTCGCTGCCTCAGTTGTCTGAGTCAGCCCCTCTTCTCTGTGAGCAGACGGCCTGGAGCCCTGGGCCGCTGAACTACCACCGCTCACCCAGTCTGTGCCACGTCTAAGGCTAGGGAGCGCCAAGGTGAGGCTGCAGAGAGCAAAAGGGGCCGGGGTAGAGGCAGCTGTGCACTGCATAGCTAAGAGAAAAACATGGCTGCCTCCCATTCCCGAATAGTGCAGCTGAACTGATTTTACATGGGCATTGAAGAATGTGGATGAACAATGTACTGATTTAGCTGGTGTCCATTTACTGCATGTGTATGCCCGTACCTGCTGGAGACTTGCCATAATTTTAAATTATTATTAATTAGGTCAGGTTTATTTCATTTTAATTTCAGCATGTATGGTGCTTACTTATTTCCTTACTTATTTAAACATATTCTTTTCTTCTTATATATTCTGAAAAGAATAATAGGTTTTTGCATATATGCAAATATGTACATTGTCCTCTTCCCCTCTGCCGACTAAGGTAGAGATTATTTGATCTCAACACAATATAGGGAACTCTTATTGCTTTCCTCTAAATCTTATTTGAAGGAGGCAATGTGTAGAAGAGATGAATGGTTAAAACAAACCCGCATTCAAATAATAAAAGGTGCAGCATTCATCCATCCTCAGGTAGGAACAGCGGCTTTTGTTTGCTGAAAAATGGAAGATAATACTGAGACTGCAGTTTCATAATTCTTCAACAGTGGTGGTAGTCAGTGGCAGCATCTGTTCAATCAGGCCTACTCTCTTCTGCTACTTAAGATAGGGCAGTTTCCTCCGGCTATGGGCCAACTGTGTTAAAATCAGTGTTTAAACTGCTATAACAAACAGAAAGATGCTGTTACTGATGCAAAATGGGTGATGCTAATTAGCATGAGAGTAATCGCATTTTTTTGTATTCCACAAAACTGGGATATTTGTGTAAATCACACTGCACGTTTTTTTCTTCTGCACCATAGCTGTCTATGGCATGACATTGCAGTAATGTGACCACCTGGAGGCTGACAGTGAGCTAGTCAGTCAGTCAGGCAATTGTGAGCCTGTGTAATCCAGAGTGACGGAGGCATCGTCCTAGTCCTGCACTGATGGTGCCCAAACGTGACACTGTTCCCCATCTGCTGATCAGACTCAGGGTCAGCTAGGCTGTGCCCTGACCTCGCAATGATAGCCAGTGAGGAGGTGACCCCTTTTCAATGCCCACTCAGCCCTCTATGTCTGGGAATAAAACTTGCCCACCTGGGGCTTCAGCCAGACAGACACAATACAAAAAACAGCCCAGTTACCATACATGCAACAGAGAAGGACAGAAGAAGATAGCAAGGAATGCAAGAAAAAAAAATAAAAATAGCAGAGAGGTTCCTTACCTAACAGCTAGACTTTGCATAGCCACTAGGCTCAATAAAGACATGTACACCGCACTGTGGTCTGACCGCCACTGTAAAAACTCAGTTTGGTAACACAGGCCAGAGTATGGCTGATTTAGTGACTGGCATTTCACTCTCGGCAGGGGAGTGAGTTCGTGTGTGTGTGTGTGTGTGTGTGTGTGTGTGTGTGTGTGTGTGTGTGTGTGTGTGTGTGTGTGTGTGTGTGTTTGTGTCACTGCTGCCAGTCTGTTCAGAGATGACCCACTGGGTCCCCAGACGCATGCTGTAGCTCGACAGCCTTAGGCATAATGAATAGATTTCACATGAACAGATACAAAAGGGGCTGGGAAGTTTTTAATATGCATGCCAAACCTCCTTCCTAAAGGAGGCAATGACATAAAGCCTGTGTGAGCATGCATACATCAGGCCTTGATGGCGTGGAATTGAATCATGGTAATTGCATGGGTTTGGGTGATGTCTTGGGCAGGAAAAATACATCTGAGCATTGTGCATTCCTGGATTTTCCCTACATCCTTTGCCCATGTGTTGATTTCTACAAGCTTTTGTTTGTGTCATAATCCACAGTGTGTGCGGAAGTGGGGATGTGAGAGTGTCAAAGAGAAAGAGAGAGAGAGAGAGAGAGAGAGAGAGAGAGAGAGGCATCAGAGTGGGCTTAGGTCTGTTTGCAAGAGGCAAATTCATTTTAGTCATTTTCATTACAGACTACAGCACCTCATTAATTATTTTGCAAATCCTGACTGTGAAGCATCTTCTTTGACACACCCTACAGTACTGAAGACTGGTCAGACAGTATACGAAATGGGAAATGACACTCAAATGTAGATATAAAAAGGTAGTCCTTTGTTTGTGTGTGTGTGAGTGTGTGTGTGTGTGTGTGTGTGTGTGTGTGTGTGTGTGTGTGTGTGAGTGTGTGTGTGTGTGTGTCTGGATCCATATCTGGATCCATATTGTACATACGTACACATCAATATTCATATATGCCCATTAACAACCACTTTTTCAGCTCCTTCTGGTTAAGAAAGGCCTACTCAAAGTGTTTTGTATATACATTCATTTTACAGCATGCTCTCTAAACACAGCCCTGCTGAGGACGTAGGCTTACAGTGGCATTCAAACAAGGTGCAATTTTTTTTTTGCTTTGGCTTTTAGTCCCTCGCCCCCAGACTTTCAGTTTCTCTAAGACGCTTCTTCCCACCTGTTCTAGAACACAGAACAGCTTGTCATGACCTCTTGGAGAGGCAGCTTAATTGTGGGGTTAAACGCAGTAATGGTGGCCCAATGCATTAACACGCTGCTGCTGTTGGGAGAGTATAGTGTAGAAGAAATGAAAAGTGGTCATGTGGCTACATTGAGTTGGAGGCAGAGAAGAACAAACAAGTAGACTGAAACAGTGCTTTAAGTGGGTCGGTACGCACCAGTACGGAGTACCAGCACTTCTCAGTCTTAGCCTCTAGTGTACCGGGACTTTTTATCACTTAATGATCTGCTGTTACCCACCGCCTAATTTACCTGGCAACAGTCGAATAAGGGGAGTACAAGCACTTATTTTTTTCCACATAAAGCACTGGACTGAAAGAGGGAAATGTATGTTTTGGGTCTGAAGTATAAAAGGTGCATTAAGAGATCTTTTTTTAAGAAATTCTACGTGCGAAACAGTCCCAATCAACCTAAACAAGAACCTTTAAAACAGACGGCAGAGGTGAGAAAGTTTTGCCCCGATGGTCCAGAAAAAACACCACACTTTAGCATCAGGGGGATTCACAACCATGATGCGAGAAAAACTAGCCTTTGGCTAGCTGTTTCTGCCCTAAGGCAGCAAGTACCTCAGTAAATAGCCAGTTCGGATGTGCTGATAGCTCGGCAGCAGTGCTCAGGGAGCACCAGTGGAGGCATACTGCTCAGGGAGACCTCAGAAAAACTGCACTGGCCTGGACTTCAGATGACCCAGACTTGGCACTAGAGAGGTAGGATAGGGTGGCTGCGCTTCACAAAGGGGATAGTCAATGCAACCGTCAAACTATGGGCTACTTGAGACACGGCAGGAATCTCTCTCAAATCTTCACCTAATGTGCCAGATGCCTCCAGGGAAAAATAAAAGCTTTGCTTATGAAAATGACTTCTTTAAAAAAGAAAAGTTTAAATTTACTTAACCCCCCCCCCCCCTTTAAAGAAATAGAAATAAATGGGAAAATACAAAAGACAGGTGAGACTGCTGATACAGAGCTTCACCAAAGCGTTATCTCTGCATAGATTAAAAGACGAGTGAAAGTGTTCTTCTTTTCATCTGAAGTGTCAGAAAAAGAGGGGGGGGGACGGTAGCTGTGAGTCAGCCATCCCTCCAGTGCTTCATCTTCTGGCCTCCAGCCCTCGCCCCTTCTCTAATTAGACTGCTCCGTAACCCCTCACACACACACACACACACACACACACACTCCTCAGCTTGCCTCGCTGTGCTTTTCTGTCCAACAGCTGCACTTGATCTCCTTCAGCAGGACCCACGCCGAGACACGTTGCTGCTGCTTCACAGCCAAAAGAGCTGTCTGGAAATCAAAGGAAAGTACTGGAAGGATGCTCTGTCTATATATAGAGCATTACATGACTGGTGCAGGCCAGCGACTGCACAGTCTTAACACGTCCATAATGCTTGAGTCAGTGAAGAGGCTGGGGTTTTATTAGATTCAGATCAACAATAAGGACGGTGATGGGACATATGTAATGGGAGCGTATAGTCATCTGGTAAAGTGGCCCACCACTTACATGCTTTATAAATGCAGTTTACTCTAAGCAAAGCAAATGTGACCTCGAGTCATCCTGTGTACAGCAATGTCAAACAAGGAGCTGCAGAAAACAGATTGGCTGTAGCAGCTGTAATATATATGAGCTTCCTTTGTGTTGGTCACTCAACAGGCATGAACACAAAGACACACACGCACATACACACACACACACAAACACACACACACACACACACACAAACACTCACAGACACATGCACACACTAATTTCATTGTATGCTCCAAGAGTGCTGAAACGGGAGGACAGCTCACAGTCATGGATTCCATTAGCAAGCTGGCTCCCCGTGGTCAGAGATCAAGTGGCTAGGCAGGGCTCAGCTCAAAAGAGGGATCACAGAGATGCACTACGGGGGGTGGGGCAGAGGGAAGGAGGGAAAGGAGGGATGTGTGTGAGGAGGGAGACACTCGGCAGCAGGACCTGGGGTGTGAAATTAGCTGATTGCTTGAGACAACGTGCAGAACACTGACTCTCGATTGGAAGACTAATGAGGCATTATGGCCACCACCGTTAGTATGAATGTAGATGCAATGCTGGAGAGAGAGAAAGAGAGAGAGAGAGAGCAGCTGTCAGACACATCTGGTAGGCCTAAGTATGTAAAAAACAAAAGGCAAGAAAAGAGCAATACAAAGACACTATATTGATTGCATACTTGTGTGTAAAAAACACAAGCAGAATCAACTGTCTTAGCCCCCTCTCTGCTTTGGACTGAGTGCAGCAATAACTTCAACACACACTGGATGGTGCACTAAAATGCACTGCTTTTTAAATGACTGAAGAGAGTAGCTTCCCTCACCAATGTGAGTCCATTATGGAACAGGTGCTACTCTCAGAGCTGGTTGCATAACACACATCTCCAACCTGCTGCACATCACAGAAAGAGCGATTAAACAAACAAATCTCACTACACATACCAGAACGTGCTGCATTCACACCTATTCATCACCATTCCCCTCCTCTGTTCTGCTCAGACAATGCACTGCCCGGCATGGAATGTCTTACTCCGAAGAACGACCACAAAGACGCAGTGAAATCACACAAGGGCTGTGGTATGGGCCGAATTGTTCTGTACTGGCACTCGGTGGCCTTAAATCAACAGTAACTGTGTTAAGGAATTGAGCCATGAACTGGGTGTTCTCACAAAATAGATCCCTATGCTGTGTATTCACAGACCAGGTCCACAGACAGCAGAGACAGCAGAACAAGACATATAATACCTGAAATCCTTAAGCCAGAGCTTTGTTCGGCAAATCTGTAAATCACCAGATCCAGACATATGCATTGAATTTAAACCACTGTCTAGAAAAAAGGGAAAACTCTAAATCTTACAACTCTGTGCAATGTAAGGCTTTCACTGTTGACTTTTCAGTTCCTAGTCAGTCTCGGATTTGGCAGTTGGTAGAAAGATGTGCATACAGGCTTATAATCCAACTTATTTCTGTGAGCGTCTCTAGTAATTCAGGGCTGTAATTGCTGCAACCTCTACTGCGAGAATATCTGCGCTAAACAATGAGAGATAGCAGAGAGGGTGGATTTAATAGAGCTTTGAAAGTTTTAATGGTGGGGAGAGACTTTGAATCAGATTAGAAGTCTTCTTTGAAGTTTAGAAGGCGAACAGAAGCAAAGACTACAACAACCAGGCAATATGTGGAAATGAGTTTTCCAACAAGCACTGACTGGGCACATATACACATTTACTTCAATCTAAAACCTGTGGATCACACCCAAGCTTACTTCTGAACATAGTTCAGGTTTGTCAACAATTTTTGGCATATTACAGCATCAAATCAGACAAAAGATGCATATGCATAGTCTTGCCCTTCCCTTGGGTGACATACCGGTCTCGATGAATAGCAAACACAGATACGCTAGACTTAATAGACTTCTTCGGTTAAGGGAACATACAAAAGTGAATGCATACAAAAGATGAATTTCATCATTTCCTGCAGACTTGGTTAGTATGGCTACTCTTTGTGGCAATTGCACAATGGCAGCATTTGTCTTCATTTTACAACATATCTTCATCAACATATTTTCTGTGGCTATCATGTGAACTTTGACCTCTATAAATTATGGTCTCTGCCATACTAGCGGTCACAGCTTCAGGGGCCTGTTGTGAGCCGTGAAGAATTGGGGTCATACACATGATCGATGAGTCTGACTGTACACACGAATATGGATGATAATGTATGTGTGGCAATAAACAGTATGTCTATGTGTGGTGGCATTCAGTTTGTGAATGTGTGTGAGGTTATTTGTAAGTATGTGTGCACACAAGAGTGTATAACATGACTATTTTCCCATGGTCAAACACTACTTTGGGGTTATAAAAGCCAGTTTCAAATGTTACCCCGGTCATGACAGGTCTCTTGACCATAAAGACTCCATTGTAAGTGGGCACCCTGCATTCCCATGCTTTAGCCTCCTCCCAAAGCATCTTATTCCACACGTCTGGGCTTATCTGGGCTTCTCTTCAGCACAAGACATCATTTGCAATTTCGGCAAGATCCCCTAAACACACCAAGCTTGGCTTTCAGCCGTACCAATATGCAAAATTCAACTAGTTTCTCATTTACATTTCATGGTTGTAGCACTCACAACAAGGACACTAGTGTGTTGTAATTATTATATCCACCGGCTCTGCGTACAGGGTTGATTTCAAAACAGCTCTCGGACACAATGGCGTGCACTAATGAGAGCGCCTCAAGGACTCATCCTCTGGCTGGCCTCCAGGCAAACCCATGATCCCTCACGCTGCAACTCGCCTTTGATTACATCGCGGCCAAGTCCACCGAGCCTCGCTCTAAATGCTGACCACATGCACAGCGATGAGGCCCTCAGGGAGAAGAGGGATGTTGCACTCAATGTCCTCTTTAATCTATAGCTTCACAACTGGGAACCAAGAGCAGAGTCATTTCAGGAATGGGCTTTTCCCCTCGACTGTTCAAGGAGCAGGGGGATGACTGTTAAATACCTATTAACTTCAGGTAAAGATGTTTTGTCGGTGAAGGTGGTCAAGCTTTCAATTCTAATCTCATTATGAGTAGTTATAGTGTAACACCAGTAAGATGGCGGCTGGAGACGAGGCTCTAGACGAGGCTATTGTAGGTGATGCAGCAGAAACTTTCATATTGCTGGTATGATGTTATAATCATAATAAGATATGCTATATGTCTTACATGCCATATTGTATACCATCATATATTGTATGGCACAAACAAGATTTCCAATCTATGTATGCAGTACTAGACCTTACGCAGAGTAATCACCCATCACTCAGATACACTGAAAAATCACCCATCACTTCATGCTTTAAATGAATTGCATGCTTGTAAACGACCATCATCCCAACATGTTGGAATTTTTCAGATTCCTTCCATAGGCTAATGGCTTAAAGAGCTCTCTAAAGCAGTGAGACAAATGCATGACATGCTATGTAAAGTGAGCTGTGGTGGGAGAGGTGAAAAAAGTGAGTGATCCATAATCTTATAATATAAATGGAAGCAACAATAGGCATATGCACATCTTTCATGTAGCATTAGAAGAGTACAGGAGGAAGGAAATGCTTTAGCCCACTAGACATAAACACAGCGTTCCAGTGTGTTCCAGATGTGGCCTTGCATTAGCCATTAGCTGTTAGCATATAATGTTTGTCTCTGTTACAGCACTTCACCTTGGTTTAATGGGAAAAGAAAGACCTTGGTAAACAAAGATGAAGCTTAATGAAGTGAATGGTTTATGATGTGTTACACTAAAGCAAAATTGCATAGGCTATATGGTCAGCTAGATTTACTTGAGGACAGCGAGGCTACTCCACATTTAGCTCACATCTAGCTATAGTTCAAATTTGTCAGCCATATTTTAACCTGCTATCATTTTCATCTCCTGCAGAGAGTGCACAGTATCTCTGATCTTCGCCAGATCAGATGTGATGATGGCTGTTCTACTGGATCGCTTTGTTGTTGATAGTAGCCTTGTCAGTCACTGGTGACATACAGGATGGTTAAAGACTGCCTGTGCATTAAACGAAAGCGGTCCTAGAGGCTGGGTCAAGCTAAGTTTGGTGAGGCACTCAAACACTCCTCACTACCCCATCCATTATGGGAATAGAACTCCACTTGAGCATACTTTCTTCTTGACACAGTCTGTCATTTTGGCAGAAGTTTGTTGATGAAAAGAATATCACTTGGCATCTAGCAGCATGGTGGAATCATCAAAGGCACAATGAGCCACTTCAGATGACTGAACCCCCAAGGAAGAGCTACACTACAGCACACAAATAACTATGAGAATATTCAATGAGTGCATACAACCCACCATGACTTCTTTGGGTCTGGGGAAAACACTGCCTGTCCAGAAGCAATGAGGTGATTGAATGAAAACGTTTATGGTTGTGTAAGTGCTTTTTTTTTAGTTCATTTGTTTGTTTCTGATTTACACTGCCTACTAAATTATTTTATAGAAGCTTGAGGCTTACGGCTTGCTTGAGGAATATTTTGACCAGTTCCCTAAAATTAAATAACAAAGTGTACAGCATTAGAATCACAGACAATACCAATACCTTTAAGGAAATACCAACATTTTACAATGGCTTGTTATTGGCATACGCCTAGTGCACAACGGAAAATCTGCAGACAGTTCAATCTACAGCACGTAGGCTTGGCTATAAGGTTATGTTCAATAGTCCCCCGCCAAGTAGTGTAATCCTTTTTTTATGAGTTCTTTGTTATGAAATGTAAGGTGTGAAAACCTGCAAGCTGTCACACTGATAGTTTGGGTTCATCACCCCCCCTCTGCTGTCACATAATTATTCCAAAAGCATTGTTTTAGACTGACCTTTCTGTGTGTGCGGCATGAGTGCGACCCTTATACCAGACCCTCTTCTCAGCTTTAAAAATGTCAAGCATCAGCACAGTCTCTGCTGCTGGGACTGGTGTTTCCCAACAGAGAGCACAAGATAGAGAGGAGGAGGAGGAGGAAGAAGAGTGGATGGAGCTGAGGAAGGAGTCAGCTGGCGTCCGAGAGGTGACCTCTCCTGCGCAGCGCGGGGCCTCAGAGCTGCCACAGTGAGACAGACAGTCAGGCTGGCAGCCTGGGCCTGTGGCGTGGGCCACACCATCTGACACAGGGACAGAGGATGGGAGCAGAGCAAGAGAAAGCTGCAAAGCAGAGCAGGGGCAGGGCAGTGCACAGGGTAGAGACACGATGAAGCGGTCCACTGCCTTAGCCTTGGACAACAACAACAACAACAACAGCAACAACAACAACAACAGAGCTCACAAGGCTGACCAGGGACCTCATCACGAGGCTTGGCAAAAAGTAGAATAAAAAAAAGAAAAAAAGAAAACGTGGACTACCCTTCAAACACCCCCTATCTCTGTCCCCTAGAAGCACTATGCGTCCGGTGGCAGTATGTCAAAATGGTGGCCACTGAGCTTGGAACTGTCACCGTGTTCTTTTGTTTATTTGTTTGTTTTGTGTTTTGACAGGGTGAGGTGAGGTGTGTTTGTTGTGGCTCTGTGTTCAGCTGCATCCCGGGGATCTCTGTTGCGGCTGTCAGATTGGCCCTTACGCTTGTTTTCTGAGGAGAGAGAGGTCAAGGATGAGACAAACCAGAAGCCTCAGTTGACTGTGCTGAGATAACAACCACTGCTGACTCAAATGAAGGTGTCCATCCACCTCCGGTCCTCCCCTCTCATAGCTAATTCTGTTGATGCGGTGAAGAATCTACACCGCAGCAAAATGTGGAAATACTTCATCATTTACATTTATATGAAAATATTCAAGCCAAGCCCTATTTGATAGAAATTATATCATTTTAAAGACTAGACTGCTAAATATTCAAATCAGCCTAGGATGGTTGTCACTGTGAAGATGGCGTATGGCAGGCGAAATTTATATCGCCCCATTGGCAGACTACACAATATTTCTGTTATGATTAAGTGTTTAACAGTAGCGCTGGTCAAAGTTACGTCACTCAGAATCCACTGTCATATGGCAGCTTCCACAACTTCTCATTAATTTAACACTAGTGAGTGGAGCGAAAAGGATATTTTCATTCCTGCCATGATGGAATTAAGTAGAGTTCTTTAAAGGCTTAAGAAAGACTCATGTACAATTTGTGTAAAATGTGATTAGTTGCTAGAGATTTTTTTTTCTTTTTTTGAGAGGTGATCCAGAGGTGAATTCATGATTCAGAGCCTCATTTAATGGTAACTAGAGCCATTAAGCATATGAGCTCTTCCATGCAGTGTTTGTTGGGAGTCATCATTGAGGAAGATGAAAATGCTTCAACTTGCTTCTGGAGTTATCCAGATTTGACTGAAATGTTTTGGAGTCAGTATATATATCAGTTGGTCTAGGAGGCTTAAACATCAGCAGCTATTTAAAAGGTAAACATCTTGCTTTTGCTGAGAAAAAAAACACAAGGTCTAAAAACAGTGAAGCTCACTGAACAAAACCAAAAGGAAGTGAAATATTAGTAAAAAAACAAGGTAGGTAAATTAGACTGTAATTGAAGATTTTTTTGTTTAATCCACCATAATATTTTTCAATGCAATTGGAATCTATCAGTGATAATGCAGTATGTTGTCATTTGCAGCGGAGGAAAGATGCAATAAAAGAGAGGAGTCTATAGAGGAGAACCAAATGAAAAGCATTTCAAAGTCAAAGTCAAAACACAGCAAGGAAATTCACAGGGCGCCTGGGAATACTCTCCCTAACCTCCATCAAAATCATCAGAGCCATCAAGGTCAAGGCATTCAAATGCTAAATTTACCCTCATTAAAAGGGTAATGGACACATTACAGCATATAATCAGCTCAGGAGGAAATCTACATTTCCTAACTTCTCATATTTTACCCAAATATATTCATTAATGTCTGTGTCTATATAATGTTTCATCCCACAGAAAGTGAAAGTGAGGGTGATAAAAACGTGAATGCATACGTGAATGAATGTAGTAGTATTATGTGCATGCGGTGTTTCCTACACAAGAAGTGGAAACTAATTTCATCACAGATACCCATAAAGACAGGAAGGACAATAAAGAACTGGGAACATGGTGGAACAAATCATAGATTGTACTACAGGAGAACACACATGAACCAGAAAAAAATGAACTTGAAATGACATGAAGAGAGACAAAGTGTTTTGCCCATTTAGTCTGCCATGTGTGGTCACGATGTAGGGGGGATGAGGAAGGGTGGATCATAGATGCCTTACCTTCAGTTGAATAACATCACCACACGACGATCATCAGCATACAGCCGGACCATGGGGAGAGAGAGAGAAAGAAACACAGGCAGAGTTAGAGAGTCAGTAGAGGTGATGTGAAAGAGAAAAAAAAGCAGCTAATGACACTTTAGGGATTATTCTTGCCCCAAACGCCTTGCTATTACAAACTAAGTTGCCTTGACAATCGCCCATGTGGTATGCAATATCTGTTAAATGGTAAGTGCAGCCAGTAATTTAGCTTTTAATGGCTTTCCCAATGGCTGTGACCAGTCTTTACAGCGAATTGAGATTTCCCTGTTCTAGTTCATAAGACATCAATGGAGGAGATTTTACTTAAAATTCATGCTGGAGAGACAGTTCGGATGGTGGAAATCTGAGGTTAAAGGAAAGAAATAATACTGACATTTACATACACTGTAACCTTATATCTAATTAAAGGACAAGTTTGTTTTTTTTACACCTAAATCCTTGTTTTCTGCATTTGTGGAAAGACTGCAGCTGTGCACCTATGCAGCCATTCTGTAACCATTGTGTTTCATCAGAAGATCAGAAAACAAGGCTTTAAGTGTAAAAAAAAAAAAAAACTTGTCCTTTAAAGCAAGTTCTGACATTGCTGAAGATAAACATTTGTGGTGTGCTTAACTAAAGGGTGACCTGCTGTGTGAGTTTGCCTCTCAATCATACACAGAGAGAGGCTGGATGTGACCTTACTGAAATAAATAAAGCTTATACAACAATACTGCCCCAAAACATGTCCTTGTCAACTTCTGAAACAACTGACCTGACCTACCCAGACCACTAATACGTACATCCTCTCACTGGCTGCATGAGAGATAAACAAAAAAAACTATTGCTTGTCTCTATTTGTGTCTCAAGAACAGAATAGAAAGGCTAGAAGCTATTTTTGCGGATGTCTTGCTGTGAAAATCATTAGGCGCTCACAGCCCAAACAACAGGAGTCACGTGCAGGGATCAACAAGGTTTCTACACACAGCTCTGACTCACTGTCAGGATTTCTTTGAAATGTTTCATAAAAAAATGAAGAAGTTTTCTGCTTCTTTACAACAAAGGCATCTGCACCAGTTGGTATAACAATGTAGTGTTCAATAGTACCAAAGATCATTGAATACTGACCAAGTTAAAGCAACATAATACATTACACTGGGAGCAAACCTGAATAGCTCCAGTCTGCATAAGTAGGAGTGTCACATAACACCACAATATAAACTTTTCAATGATATCCTGTATCAGCAAATGAGGGCATGGCTCTGGTCTGGTCCCCCCCCTCCTTGCGAAACTAGAACATGGAACTTATCAAACGTTTGTGCCTCTCGCTGTGCCTTTATCCTCTCTGATAGCAGAGTATAGCCATGTCACTGCATTCACATTTCTTTATGCATTAATGCTATACACAGCCCCTACACTAGGAAGACATGAACTTCCTTTTTTCCTTTTGATCCTTTTTTCAGTATTCAAATAAACATCTCCGGGAAAAAAAAAAAAATTTCTTCATCATGTTTTTTGACCTCACTTAAGTGCGGACTCAATGGATGTGGGCTATTCCACACGAAGCGACAGATCATGATCAAGCATGGTATTATTTAATCATGTTGTGCAATTTTATCATGGAAACAAATGCGTAGCATCTTACATGCTGCTTTCGATGTGACAAAAAGTCCACTTTGCACTGCATAAGCATGCAGTGATGTAGGGAGGCTGAAACATCAGCATGTTTTACAGTAATGTGGTCTCCACATCGCAAGGTCAAACAGAACAACACCGAGGGTTTCCGCTCTTCTGACCAACTGGTCCAAAAACAGTAAACCTCTCCTGCTGCTGTGAATAATGCAACCTCAGTCACAGTGGGATGATAACGCTTGTGCACAGGGCTGAACATCTGGACCAGGAGTCACACAAAAGTCACACAAAAGCTCAGAGTGGTGCAAACAGCCAAGGCCACCAAATCTCTCTGACTCCTGGATAGCCCCTATCTGGCTTGACTTTGTGGGAGTGCCTCAAGGTTGCGGTAGAAGCTAGACTATGGCTGGCAAAACCTCCTCCTTGCCTTAGGATCACAGATACAAAATGAACAAATCCTCTCATTCAACATGAGCTTTAAAATAAAAAGATAAATAGATAGATAGATAGATAGATAGATAGATATTTAAGGGACATCTGATGAAAATGAATTTATAAAATGGACCCTGTCCCCCCAAATTCCTACAGCGTCAGCATTTTCCATTTTCCTCATTGACATTTAATAGATCCTCATCCAATTACAGTAGTTGGCAGCCAGACTTGGAGCTGTGAACACTCATGGTAACTAACTCTTTCAACACACACACACACACACACACACACAGTTCGTACACATGCACACTCAGACGCAAACACACAAACACACACACACACACACATATGTATATATGCGCACACACACACACACACACACACACACACACACACATACACACACACACAGACACACATAGAGATACACTGTTCACTGTCTATCACCAGTCACTGTTCACCGTCTATCACCAGCAGGATATGTATTGTATCAAATGTTGCTTAACATGCTTGGTTGTCGGAAAGACTTAGACGTCAGTCTCCCAGACATGAACCCTTCGTCCAACCTGTCAAAGAAATGACATGCATTCACCCATGCAGACCCCCTCACAGCCACGCATGCAAACACACAGACACACACACACACACACACACACACACACACACGCACACACACACACACACACACACACACTAAGAAACAATCACAACTAGCCTGGTAAATGAAGGATGTTGATGTGATACTGTTAATGAAATTTCTACTGACTTGGTAATGTGACATGAGCAGAGTGTAAAAATGACAGGCATGGTGTCTCATGCCATGCCTACTAATGCCCAGCACATATAGTACTGTGATAGGGGATGGATAGTATTGTATCAATGCCTGTAAAAATAGTAATAACATTAACAGAACATTGCATTTTTTTCAGCCTGCTAGTTGCATGCCATCAAGTACTATTGCCATAGAGCCAATTCCTACTTCTGCTTGCCATCTTTCTGCCCTCCAGAGATTCAACGGTACATTCCTGTTACAAAGGTACATCCCTGTACATCCCTGCCCAGCAATATCACACTTCATATCTATCTATCTATCTATCTATCTATCTATCTATCTATCTATCTATCTATCTATCTATCCATCCATGTTTCTGCAAGACAGTACAGTCAACTTCTGATGCCCCTATGAAAAGTATGTGGAATAAAATAGAGAACAAACATACCACACAAGACAAATAACAGAGAAAGCAACCAAAAAAGAAAGCACTCCAATGCTAACTGCATTTCAAGGGAGTAATTCCAATATCCCTGCAATGTGCCTTAAGATGTGGCTTTTACACTGAACACATTTGTCAAAGAGCACCATCATTACAATAATGTTTTAAAAGCACTGTGTAACTCGAATGATGGGGTACACGAAACGGCTCCACAGCCTGAGTAAACACAAAGAAGGACACCCACAGGCACACACACCCCGAACCCCTACACACACACCAGGGCTGCTTGTGCATAAGCTCCATGAGCCACTCTGCCAAGAGCTGAAGAGTGTTGTCCTTCTGCATGGCTGCTCTCATTCCCTGACAAGCAAGCGCCACATGAGGCGGCTGAACTGACCTGGACTCAATGCCCCAGAGGTCCTCCCCACGTGGGCTTTGTGGAAGTGAGCCGGGTAACTAGCTTTCCACACAGAAGCCTCTTGGTCCATTTACAAACATGATTTTTTTGTCCATCCGCAATCACCTTTATGACCTCAAACAAATGGGCTTCCTTGGTCTAACGGCAACACAAAATTGCATTGCAGCCACCTATATGCACCACAGCACAAAGTTCCAATACAATAGTCCATGTAGGTCTGTGCTACCTGCCCTCAAGACTAAAGCAATTTTGGTAGAACATCTGCATATTCATTTTCATATTATATGTTGTGATTTATTTCTGCATGTCACTCCACACCTATATGGTTTCTACATTCTAATTTCAAAAAAAAAAAAAAGAAAATGCTCCACATTCCTTAACATTCCTTTATCTCAAACCCTGACTTCTGACTTCGTTTCCCAATACAAGCAGCCAATCAGTGAGCAGAGTCGAGGAGGAGGAGGAAGAGGACGTGTGAGAGCTGAAGTGTGAAGAGATCACAAGGCTGATGACACTAGACAGCATAGTGCAGAACCAGTCTTGCTTCGCAGTGAGAAGAACAGGGCAGTAAACAAGGTGCTGAAAATGGCAGCAATGAGCTGGGCTAAAAATCAGTGAGTTGCATTGCTTGTCATTGGAGAAGAGAGACTATTCAGGAAGCTACTTGAGCATCAAACCAGAATAGAGGACATACTGTGCTGTATGTAAATCACCATATAATTTGAAATTTTATGGATACTTTTTTTTCTAAATCCTGACATACAGTATCTCATCAATTGTTTACCTTGACAATGATCTTTAACCTCTAAAGAGCCAAATTCTTCCACTGATCAAGCATCTGAGAGCACGTCTTTCTGGTTCCGAATCAACTGTTTAAGCCACAGGCTGTGTTCTGCACAAGTTCATCTTTATAGCTCCACAATGCATCACTGCTTCAAAAAAATGGCCTTGCGTGACACTCAAAGGCACTGGGTAAAAACAACAAAGAACCTTGAATCACTTTTAAAAGGTTTCTCTAGTAAAATCAAGCTCAAAAATATTCTTTTTTCCTCGTGGATGGGAACTGTCTCTCTTTCACGCGACTATCATATGAACTGGATGGGTTTTGGTGAGTCAGAAACGTAGGCTGAGTTCAGAAACACATCAGTCACTCACTAGGAAGTGCCCTTTGTCTTGTAAACATGAAAACTAACTTTGAAATCAGACACCTCTGTGTTTTACCCTGTTGAAAACAGAACTTTCCTTAAAAAACAACTTGGCAACAAGTAACAGGATATGTACAGATTCATTGTTTTGGCACTCCAAGAGGCCGACAAGATTGCCTCTGCAAAAATCAATTTAATTAAATTAATTTTAAAATCCAAGAAAACATCAGCACCAACAAATATAGTCCCATGCAATGCAACACACCAATTGTATCACCTCACCGATCAAAACAAGATAATCCTTGACAGTGTCACAGGGAGTACCTTCTTCACATGTTTTATCAGGGAGGTGACACAGCTGGCCATGTGAGTGCTTGAAAAGCCACAATCTCTTTGAACCAGGTTGTGATCAACCCAGTGACCTTGGCTTACGTCTGACTAGACGGACCACAGAGTTGGGGAGGAAAGGGTTGGATAATAATGACGTTCAGGTGGTAAGTCCTTTGTTAGCTGCAATATCAGTGATCGCAAGAGCCAGGAGGAAAGCAACAGAAAAGGGTGTGTGTGTGTGAGTGTATGTAATGGGGGGGGGGGTTCCAAAGCGTTTTAATGCTGCCTAACCCCACACAGAAGAAAAGCCAGACGTCCTGCATATCATTGACAGTCTAATCTTTTTCACCTAAGATGCTCTGGCTTGGCTGAAAAGGCAGTTAGGATTTAATGAAAGTGTGGCACTGGCAGAAAAGAAGAGAATATAATAAGAAGAGAAAACAAGCAGACTAAAAAAAAAAGATCCCAAAAAATTCAGCAGGAGGTTAGATGCCAGGGGGTATTATAAGAGTGTGGGAGTGAGTGGGCAGGAGTGAAAGAGGAGAGGGAGGGAGAGTGAGAGAGAGAGAGAGAGAGAGAGAGAGAGAGGGGAGAGAGAGGGAGAAAGAGAGTGACAGAACTGGTGATGAAGATGGTGGAGGGGGGAGGCCTGAGAATCTCCCTCTGTTGCTGTTCTCCACTCTCTCTCAGATGGTTTTGATGTCTGTGAGGCAGATGGCTCATTCATCAGCCCATCCTGGTCACAGGCCCTCGGCTCGGACGCGGCGATGAGCACCCCTGCGGCTCCAGCAAATGGTATCAATGGATGGAGCTCAGCAACAAGAGCAGGGACTAGCAATGAATGACAAAATGCTTACGAGTGGAGAACCAAAAAAGTTGTACTGTAACATGAGACTAAATAACTTTCTCACATAACTAAGAATCACATGCAAGAGTCCCAAAGGACAAAAGTTGGCTCTTTCGTAGAGAACTTTCACGAAGAGCACTAAGGCAAAGTGTCTCTATCTGTGTGAACTCTCATCTGAGCAGGAGTCATTGAAGTACGTGAGACACTCTGCCTGAGCAATCTGTTTGCCATGCCATTGCCTTTCATCTCAGTGGCATTTGAAAAGGGCTCCATCAGTGCCCCTGAACACATCACTGCATACAGTACTCTATGGTCAGGGCACTCAGCTGAACACAGATTTTTTTTTTTTGTGATTTGCTGGAGCGGAGTGAACCATTAGCGCTGCAGAAGGTCAGTGGCAAAATCTTACTGCTGAACAACCTAAAATACAGGCAAATGTGCTGTTAAAGGGGGGTCACTGTGGAATGGTCACAATGAAGTTGGGGGTTCTGCAGTACAATTCCTGGTCTAGTAATGTTTTAATCACCTCTAGTAAGTCAAACACTATTTTTTTGTCCTCATACCAAAACATCATGGAAAGGTTTAACTTGTGAACTTGCCTCTACCCATGTAAATGGTAGGCTTGGATCAGACAGTACAAGGTGATAAAAATATTGCAATGCACACCCCAGTGTTTTTCACACCAGCTCCCAGCACTCATTTGAAAGAAAGACAGAAAAAAAAGGCTAGCTGGAGAAAGTACAAGTCAAGTACAGGACGGGGAGAGGTAGGGGGCATCTGTCCACTGTTAATACGCCATCTGTGGAAAGCGCCCCTGCCAGGCTACTAATCAGGCAATCCATCACTCTACTACCTGACACTGTCAATTAACCACTCATCTATTCACCATTCAGCCAACAGCCAACAAGTTTGCACTTCCAAAAGTCTGACCAACTCCTGCCAACACATGTGCACAACTCATACTTGCTCCATTAAAAAAAGACATCCTAAATCAGTGAAAATATTATCAACTTACTTAGAAGTCTGACCCCCGAGGCTAAAATGTTCTTGTTTTCTGTTGTAAATGAAAATGTAGCTCAGGAGATTCCGAGAGATATAATTAGATTCCAGCTGACACACCTGGTTCTGAAGTAAGAAGCAAACTCATGCAAACCATAATGCAGACATTTTAACTGCTTTGCTGAGGTTACTGAAATTAGTCAGCAAGGAAAAAAAGAACAAGTTGTGAAAGAAATTAAGACTGTGGATTTGCTCCCCACTCGCTTGATCAGGAACTTTCCACAACAAAAGCGACAAACAACAATCAATTTAAAGCTGTGCAATAAGCAATTACAGCGGAGGACAAGTGTGACAGAGAAAAAGCATGACAATGTTGTAAGACGGTGTGGAGAAGTCATTAAGCACAATCTGATACCCCGTCACACTTAACAAGACCATCTCATTTCTGAGGCAGCCTGTTTCTAGCATGCTGCCCTTGAGCAAGACTTTTTTTTTTTAAAGACAGTATGGACCCTGCTTGTTCTCATTCGCTTACCCACCCCTGTCAGATGACACCTCACAGACTTGTCAGTAGACTCTAAACAAATGAATAACCTTGCAACACAAACAACACAACTCAACACAACACAACACAACATGACACGACACAAACAGCAGGCAGCAGGCTGATGCTGATTCGCTGCCTTGGCTTCTCCTGGCACCCAGGGTCCCTGGAGGACTCTTCACTGGGCTTCGATGGCATGGCTGGATAAGTGCCTCCTTACTGGGCATGTCCTCTTATCTCACAGCTATGCTGGCAGCTTTTGATTGCTAAGCTTATCGGTTGTATATAAAACAGGCCTTTTTTAGTCAATCACCTTTCTGTTCTGTGGGTGTATGTGCTGGCCCTGCCTCTTTTAATGCCAGTCCATTTTAAACAGACATAAAAGCATTGGAAGGAGGATTCGTCAGCCGGCCCCACACACCTGTAAAGCAAAGCCTGCTGAATGGTGAGTGAGTGTGTGTGAGTGTCTGTGTGTGTGTGTGTGTGTGTGTGTGTGTGTGTGTGTGTGCATGTCAGGAGGTGATCCTAGCCTGGCATCAGAGTTGCAGGGAGTTCGAGGCACAAGAGTTGGTGGCAGTGGGCCAAGACTTACAGTAACTGCCCTCCCCACTCCTCCACCCCCCATGTCATTTTCCAAAGCTTGGAAAACTCAGCCATTGTAACCTTGAGACAGAAATGTATGCTAAACCCTGCCTTGGCACACTGCCTTTCACTATGCTCAAGCCACACACACACACACACACACATCAATACACACACACACACACACACACACACACACACACATCAACACAGCACAAGTGTGAGGGGTGGACGATTAGGGAAAAGAGTAAATGTGTGCAAATCTGAAAGACCTCGAAACAGTCCACCGCCAATCGGCTTTGTCTGACAGGGGCCTCTCCGTTCCACTGGTTTTAGACAGGCTTAGCCTACTTAGAGACGGACGCAGGTGCGTATGCTGCAGGCCACCATAGAGAAACACACCTTCTTTAGGACTCTCCGTACATTTCCCTATCCATCCCTGTGGAGATACTTTTATTGTTCCATTCCACTGAATTCTGCAAGAACGTGCCTATCTGACCTCAACACAGGTACGAGACATCACGTATCCACATGCACTGGTGCACTGTCTACTCTTCACACTGACCCTTCTACCTGACAGCTCAACAATTCAGCTGAACCATCTGTCTCCTGGCAACAACGCGGACATGCTGTGGAGCTTTCATCATCGCGTACGAATCTTCATCGCTTTCACCTCTGGTCTCCAAAGTAATTTAGCCTCGGAGCAGGTTTATCACATCACAGTGGAGACATTTCCTGCTTTGCCATTTAGTTACACACAGCTTGGGTGAGAAAAGCAGTGAGCTGGTTGGCTCTACCCAATTATCATTGAGGACAGTTGTTCCAAAGACGGGTGATTACTAACCAAGATAGACAAATTTAGTTATAAAGCTCCCCTTCTGTCCCCCTTGGTTTATTGTTAGGCCTAAAATGGTAATCTGCACTCTGTAGGACTAGTTCATAGCATCAAGCATCATTTTATCAATCAAAGCTCAAAACTAGTGTGAAAAGCATGTTTTATATGATGTAAATGAGTTATATGAGGCAAATCCGGCTTCTCCTGACCTTATCGAAGTGACCTTGAGCATGACACCGAACCCCAAACTGCTCCCTGAGAGCAGTCGGCACCTTGCATGGCAGCTTCCGCCATTAGTGTGTGAGTGTGAATGGGTGAAGTGAGGCAAATTGTCAGGTGCTTTGAGTGCTCGAAGACATTGAACAGCGCTCTATAAATACAGCCCATTTACCATTTTATTTTATTTTAATTTAGTTAATTAAGTTAAGTTAAGTTAAGTTAAGTTAATTTATTTTAGTAAAGCCAGGCATCAGAAAATCATTGGTAAACTGGAAATTGGATAGAGGTGGAATTGAGACTTGTATTGAGAGAACAGTTGTTAATGCACTAGCTCAGAGCTGGAGAGTGATGCCAGAGTTAGCTCTCGTACCAGAGCTGAAAGTTGCTGCTGTGATTTGCTCATGGCATTTTCTTGACCTGCAGTCTCAAGCTAATAAATGAGGTGGCTGGCCAGGGTGACGTGTAAAAGGTGAGCTTGTTATAAGCTGGCTGGCTACCCCATGCGTGTTTTGACTGCATGTTGTGGTTTATTTTCTTCCCCCGGATAAATGAGCTGACAGTGCTGGCTTTAATTGCAGTGATTATTTACCCAGAGTGGCTGAGATGCTAATGCCTCAAGTGCCCAGCAAGAGCCTCAGCTCGCATGAGATTTCTGTTACTCTGTCCCACTGGCCTTCTCTGTCTCCAATGACCCTTCCCCTTTTATCTTTCTCTCTTTGCTCTTGTACATCGCTCACTTTTTCAAAGGCAGGCCTTGCCCCCTGTAGCTTTGTTCATGTCTTTCACCCCATTCAGCTCTCTTGTCACAACAACACACACACTCTCTGTCTCACTCCCTCTCTCTCTCAATCTCTCTTTCACTCTCTCTCTGTCGTTTCCTTCTCTACATTGGTATAGGCGAGCTGTCTGGGTTGGTTCAGTGAGAAGCATTTGTCATGTGTTGTTAGTTATGGATCACTGCTCAGAATATCTTCTGTTCGACACACAGAACCTTCGGCCAATTAAAGCCAGCACATACTCAATTCAAACGCAATCTAATCATGGCAAACACTGTGGGTGTGTGGCATTCAGCCAGATCAGTCTCATCACCAACATCCTGACCTTCAGGGACAAAAGCCAATCCAAACACTGCAGAAGGACTGTCTGTCACAGCAGAAATCTGATGAGGATGAGATACCCTCAAAAACTTATCACCTGTCGACTCAACCTTCAGGGGGGATCAGGCACTGACAGAAGGCCCCAGGGAAAATTTTAGTATTACAATCAATGTTTGGGGGGCCCCGAATTATTTTCTGTCATAGGGCCCAAAATTTCTAGTGGCGGCCCTGATCATGCAAAGACTATATTACTTTATATATGATAGCAAAGGGTAAAAGAAGGCAGTAAATGAAAGGTAAATTAAGGTAAGCAGTGTTGTAGAGGCAGGGACTGAGAAACTGTGCCCAGATTCACCCAAAGTATTGCTGTGATTAGCAGTTTTAGCAGCCAATGCGCCAGGCCATTAGCATGATTATCACTCATTAGAGCTGGGGACACTGCAGAGCCATGCATCACCCGGCATGATCCACAGCGTCCAGGAAAGCCACCGAGACACAACGGGCCACAGGGGGCTATTAGCAAATGAGGAGCGAAGGCAAAAATAAAACATCGCAGCAAAGCCCCAAACAAACGAAAACACAATTACTGTTAACAGACTCATGGGTGGAGGGAGAGAGTTATGTTGACCTTTCATTGCAGGAATTACTACAGCAATTCTCTAGAGTTGAGTCCTGGAAAGCTAAACTTATACCAACTACATGTCACAGCAGTTTGTGTCAGTGGCATGGCTATTGTGGGGTCTAGAGGTGTGTAAGAATGCCTACAGAGTTTCTGGCATTCAAACGTGTTTTAAAAAAAAAAGCCTCCAAAAAGAGGGTTTTGAAGTAGAGGACTGTCAAAATTGCACAAATTTGCAGAAATTAGAGGGTTTCTGCTCTTGACACATATGAAAACCATAATTTCAGAGAGTTGTCTCAAACTGGTACAATCTTCACAATTATCACAGTATTCACAACAAGAGCTGGAATTAAAGCCTGAAACAAAGAGCACTGAGGAGCATAGCTGTTTTTCAAGCCTACACCACTATTGGGGAAAAAAAAAAAACAAAACGCTTGTAACTGGATAGCAGTCATTCTATTCATGAGCAAGAGTTCAACAAACGTTAGCCTTTGAGAGAAAAGAAACAGATTCACCTGAGAGGAGGGCTGGAAAGAGAGAAAGAGAGAGAGAGAGAGAGATGTAAAAGGAACTTCCTCTCTGCACAAAGATAATCTTGAGCTGAAAGCTGAGGAAGAGTCGCTCAGCCATGAAAAGCTTTTAATCTGCATCATTAGACAACTTCAGAGTATTCAAGAGAGCTGCAATGAGATAGCTGATCCATACAAATCAGTAGCATCAGTGGACCTATCAGTAGGTCCATTTAGTCCAACTCTAATTTCTATCAAATGACAATGTTTTTATCCTACATAGTTAAACACAAAGACAAAAAGGCAGACACACACATACACACACAGCCAACCAACTAACACATCACAAATTACCACAAAAAACACAATCTGTGTAACTACTCTGTCATTTCTGCTCCCACAGATACCCAAATGACAGTGTTCACTGGTGAGTGTATCACTTCCTTACTGTTACAGTAAAAGAGGTTCCACCCACCTGGTAAATCCTCTCTGTACTTCCCAACATTCTATCACCCTATCTTCCCTTGTGTGCAACATGCACATGCCAGCTATATGACTTTGCACCAATCACATTCGATCCTCCACGCACGGTAGTGGTTGAGTAAGGGGATGTGACGTGTCTGAGCCAAACATTCCATCAGACGCCCTTGCGCACTGTCAGATCTGAACAGTCAATAAACACTGTTGTGTCAGGCAGCTTCAAATTAAAGTGATGGAGGAAGATAGCCAACTGGAAGCTACTCTGACAGGAAAATGAAAACATCAACAAACATCTGTGCGCAATCTGAGGTTTTCCCCCTTTTTTTTCCTTTTTTTTTTCCATTTCATCTGTCAGGTAGGTGCTCCAGCTGAGTCTGTGGTGGGATCAATGCTGTGGGCTGGTGTCTGTGTAGAGATGTGTGTGTTTAAATGCAAATTAACACATCATTCCAGGACAGAGGGCTCTCCAAGCTCCAAACTGGACAGACCGATTTTCCAGTATAATCCGCATTCCAGCGGCTGAGTCTCAGTAATGTGTATGCGCCCTTCTGTCAGGCCCAGCCCCTGTGCACACATCTCACAGAAAATAAGACACTAAGGGAGGCACAGAGCCAAACGTTCAACCAAGATTTTCTCAAGGAACAACAACAACTCTGGGTGTAGCCCAGGCAATTAAATCATATCCAACCACAACCAACAGCACACTAAGACACCATTCAGTGTGGAGAGAGAGAGAGAGAGTGTGTGTGTGTGTGTGTGTGGTGTGTGTCGAGGGGGGGAACTTCACTGTTTCATTTTTTTTTTTTTTTAATTTCAATCTTGTCTTTATAACTGGGCTGAGCCAAATGGAATCATTTCTAATCTGAGGATACAAAGCCAGTCATGCTTATTGCTGAGCCTCCAAAGCAGCGCAGGCATTAAGAGTGAGCCCTAAGCTTGAGTCTGGCTAATGAGAGATGGATCATTAGGCTAATGAGAGAGGATCAGCAGGTCTGCCAGAGTGCTGGCCTCCAACACCCCTACCACCACCACCACCACTGCTGCTGCACAGAGGCCCTGGATGTGTTTCTGTGCCTGGTGCGTGAGGGCAGGGGTGGGGGTTGGGGGGATTGGGGTAGCTAGGTGATGAGCGGAGCGGAGGGTTTTTTTTAATATGGAGGATGACACAAGTGAGTCCACTCCAGAGGCCGCGGCTTTTAGTCTCTCACACCTGTCACTCACTCACCCACTCACCCTCTCTCGCCACCACATACACACACACACACACACACACACACACACACACACACACACACACGCTCTCTCTCTCTTTGGTTCTTTCACTCAGGCGCTCGCTCAGGTGAGGACCTCTCCATGCCCGGGAGAGACTAATCCCATGCCTGGCCGAGGGGCAAACTCAATCCTCTCCATCCATTGCATATCCCTGGGGCTGCGCTTCACGCCCACCCCTGGGGAGCCTGGCTCCCGATGCTGTTGCCATCGCCACCGCCACCGCCGCTGCCACCGCCTCCTCCGCCGCTGTCTCCACTCACCACTGTTAATTGCTTTGGAGGATTAGTGCAGGCTGATCAGGGATCAGGCTGCTGAGGCCTTTCACACTTACACCCCTCAGCCCCTAAGGTGTGTCTGAGGCCAAATCTCACACAAACACACACACACACACACACACACACACACACACACAAATACACAGTGTGACTGAGGCTAAAGCACATACAGGCGCATGCACACACACACACACACACACACACACACACACACACAGACACACACACAGACACACAAATACACAGTGTGACTGAGGCTAAAGCACATACAGGCGCGTGCACACACACACACACACACACACACCTCTCACTGAACTGATTGGACGCCATCGTGGGGACAATTATTGATGGATGGCTTGACGACAGAGAGTGGAAGACACTGTGCTCGTTTAGGGTCCCTGTGTGGCCCTCCTCCTGAGCGGGACTGAAGGGATTAAGAGAGGTGAAGAGGGAGAGACTAAATGGCTGACATTTCTCACGCTGGGAGAGGGAAGGAACACGCAGGGAAGCGCTCGCCTCACAGGTTCCTGATGCCTCCTGCTGACTCACTCCAGTGCCATCCTTCAATCACAGGAGGTAGTTACATTAGTGCTTCCACCGGAGACTCCATTGCCCTTTCAGGGGGAGAGCGTCTTGATGGGACATATTTCATACAGACTTAAAGAAAAGTGATCATCACAGACAAGTGACGTGTTCAAGCCTCTGCATAGTTGAAAGTGACTCTGTAGACCTATGTGTACCTGTATGAGTATAATTGCACAGGAGAGGCCTTATTCTAGGAAATGCACCTACAGACCTTGCAAGGGATCTTTTGACCCTGGGATCTTTTTTTATGATTCATTCAATTGCCATTTCTAAATCAAGCAGGATGAAGCATATGTATGTAGCTGGGCTTACTGAATAAGTCGTCTTTCAGGACTTCCTCTTAGTCCATATTTCATTTGAAACCACACAGTCAATAGAATGGGGATATGAATCACCAAAAGAATAGACAAAAATGGACCATCGACAAAACAAAATCAGCACAATGGTGGTGCCACGTGTCCAGGTTTGTCCCTGAAAAGATGTTAGAAAGAGAGAGACAACATACAATGGAAGGCATGTGCTGTACAACCATGTCTGTAGTGGCTGGTCCTTGTGAGCCTTGAAAGAGAAGAGGGCACAAAAGGCGCCAAGAGAAAGACTTGTAGGAGCTGGGCAAGGATGAGGAGGAGGCTTCTTATCCAAGCCTGAATGAGGCACATGCGGCGGGACTTTGTAAAGGTTACTGGGGCAGACGAAGAACATGCCAAGCCCTCGCTTCGCTGCACATTGAAGACAGTGTCAATAAGCTCGCTCCCAGCTCCTGGACGAGCGGCCATTGTCTCTCAGGTCTGTGGTTCTTCTGTCAGCTGACAGTGCTCAATCCAGCGCTCCGGCTGGACCCTGACACGTCTCAGAGAAGCAGAACTAGCCTCTAGGGTTCTCATTCAAACCAGTTTTGTGAAGACAGAAGAGGGGTGAGGGTTGGAAGAAAACAAGAGACCTCGCTATGCATCCAACCCACTGTTAAAAGGATACATTTCAGTTCATGGAGCTTGAACCAACTGGTTCATTGGTCTATGACAAATAGATGGCTGTGCAGTATATTGTATAATGCCTCTTGGGACACTGTTATGTGGAGAATGCAAGACAGGGCTTGAGCTTTGCATGTGTGCTAGTTCAAGCTATAATCAATACATCGCACAAGCCCATTTGTTACTCGGTAGAGAGATGGAGATATCTTTAATCATGCAAGGGCAGCTGTTAGAAGGTTAGGAGGCTTGTGGTTTGTTGAGCACTCATGTGAGCACACGTGTGCAGTCCCAGACATGGCAAAGGAAATGACTGCCTGCTTTTCCTTGAACATGTTTGCGCTACAGCATATGTTATGTGCAAGGTATAGTGGTTATTGATTGAGTGTGAAATAATCAGATCAGTGTTGTGTCCAGTGTTGTGTCCATTTTTGTCTACCTCATCAATGTCAGTCTTTGGCCTCTATACCATAATCTGTTCAATTAATTGTATCAATAATTTACCAATTTATTGCTTGGAACAAAATAAAGGCTTGAAACCTTGAGCCAGTGAAAGAAACTTAATTGATTTTGACATAAACCCTAAACTGCCTAATCAGCTAAAATGACTGACAGTATTGACAATGCCATGGTTCCTATTGGTTTTCAATGATATATGGTTGCCTTGCAACCATGGCAGATGTACTAGCCTACTTACTGTTTCCAAATCTTTCCTTCTTGAAAAAATGTAACCCACCGTGCTTGTCTATTTGGCCTTCTAGACATATGGGTGGCATTATGTATCCCACTTTCTCTGTGTCCAGTGATGCATTATTATGACCCAGCATTAACCCCTGAAGATGATGTCAAGCCATGTGATTTCACTCCTCCAGGCAAATAAGAAATCAGCGCTCTGTGACTAAATGATGATTGATTGGTTGATTGATAAGAGCTCTCGCTGGGTTCAACGGCCTTGTTACCCATTTCTCAAGGAGACCAGTGAGCCAGTGGCCTCTGGCTGTCTTATTACGTAAAGTGCTTGGTCATGGCTGGGGCCAGACACAGGCAAGGGTTAAGCAGTGAGAAAGGTGAGGAGACACAAGGCCTTGGATCCTCTGGTAGCAGCTCTTACATTTTCCCCTTTCACTCAAACATAGTATCATACAGCTGAGCTGTGATTAAGATTTTGTAGTCTATGTTGTTTCGAGTCCTTTAAAGCGTATCTATTTTCCTACAATAAAGTGGTCAGGGCATGGCACAGACATAAAATATAAAACAGGGAAGCAACGAGGAATACCAGCAGTGCTGAAGCTGTTAAATCCGGAGTGTTAAAAACAATTCTGTGTCCCAGCGACAGCCTCGTGACAGCAGAGACAGTGCCACGCGCCAGCTAGCAACATTTTTTTTTTCCTTTTCTCTTTTTTTCTTTCATTTCAAAAAAGAAAAGAAAGAAAGTCAGCTCCACCGCCAGGGGAGGCCTTCATTACAGAGCATTGTAAAAGATTTGCTCTCAATTACATATCCTTTCTTCTGTCTTTCAGCGTCCCCTCCTTATTCCACATCCATTATCCTCTGGGCTTTTTATGCAGATGTTGTTCTGCTTTCTCTCCCCCTCCAGCTCCTCCTCTCTCAGTGAGCACAGAGAGTTTTTCTGCAAGGGTGAGCAGTGGAGTGTCACGGAGCTAAAAGCACTTGGGGCCCAGGGAGAAACAGACTAGGGCACACACGCACACTCACACATACACACACACACACACACACACACAAACACACACACACACACACACACTTGCAGACGTTAATTGCAGGAGGGGAAGGATTACAGCACTTGGTGGTGGGGATAAGTCAGAGGCCTGCTTTCCGAGTACTATGGTGAGTAAAATCTGAATATACGTAAGCAGAGACTCAGTCATGCTTGGGCACTGTGGAAGCTTTGGTTCATGATTTAGGGAGACTTTGGAACATAGCAGATGCACAAGAATAAGCAAAATCGATATGCTGTCACATTTGTCACTTCCCTTTGTCCAATTCAGCAGATGGCCTTGCACCAGAAAGCATTTGTTTCTTCGCTAACTCAAGCAGTGTACTACATTACACCCTAAACCCCAGATGATGTACTGCAGCTGCCATTGCTCCACAGGTCCCACTACAGGGAAAGGATACCTTTCGCTGAGAACTCATTGGACAGGTCAGAAATATTTGTAATTTCAGTCAAGCCAAGTCTGCTAAAGGCCAACTCAGGGGCATCATTTGTTTGTCCACAGAGTACACTGTGTTCACATACACGTCCGTCCAGGTGTATCTGGCTTGGGATTCTGAGAGAACCTGAGGCTTCTCCTCAGGTGCAACTGACCGTCCATTGCAGGGTGGGACCTGTAAAATCTCTATTTCAGCTGACAGCTAAATAATATATAAATTTTCTAACCTTAGTAACACTGCACTCAATCATTTTAATGAAGTATAACTTCCATAAACATCCACTTACTTCTGCTGATATCTACTCGCACAAGCCAGTCTGCTTTGTCAGCTTTTTAAACTTATTCTCCATGTTTAGGTAACTTACGCTTGACAGGTTTGTATTAAAACTCCTCCTGAAGGCATCTTAATGACCTTTCACAGACAGTGCTCCACACACATCTATGGGTTAATTTGTCTTTGCTTATTTGGAAAACAGTCTTCTGTGGGCCCGGGCTTGACCCAAACTCATCCATGAGATTCACAGGTCATCTGTAATGAGGAAGAGGTCGCCGTGGGTCAGCGGGCCCCTCTGCTTCATCTCCCCACCCGCCCCCAAGGTTTTTGTTTGATGTCCAAAAACAAAACATGCAAGCAGGTCAGAGCAGAGAGGACAAGTCTGGCCCTGGCAAGGGAGACATAAGATGGGAAGCAGCAGAGGAAGGGAGTCCTTAATTCCATGTCATGGCTGCTCTCTGTCTCGTTCACACACCTCCTACTTTTCAACTGTGGAAAAGATGGCTTCACTCAGCTTAAAGCCAGGAGAAATGTGAGAAAGCACAAATGTTGGGAGACACACTGGTCACCCAACCACAGGCAATGCATGAGGCAATGGTGGACAATTTTAAACTGGATCATGCATTCCATAGTCCTCACCCCCCACCTCCCTTTGGATGGTGTATGATGCGTCAACCCATTGCAGTTCTGTGTACAATGAAAGCGGTTTTCTTTAAAATGTCACAACCTCTGAGTAACTTAAATAATGGTACAAATCGTTACCTTTAGTGTAACCATGCAACTAGTCAACAGGGGGCACCATGTTGTATGACAGAACAGGTCATGTCAGTCACATTACTCAGTAACGTCAATCAGTGACCCAACTGGTTTGCTTCCACGCTTGCAACCAGCTGCATAATGTGCAGCTACTCTGCTGCTCCAAATGATAACAATGCGTACAGCTCTTCTGCATTCCACCAACACTTGTAGAAACTGTTTCATCCATCACCATAGCTATGAAGCACAGTGAGAGCTGTAATTTGTGTGTGAGAACTATGCTCGGTGACAGGCTTTTCATTTTGCCCACAACTACAATTACAGTCTAGTGAGTTTCACCACAGCTTGGTGAAGCATAGAATCTGTTTCCACATACTACCTAGACAAAGATAGCGAACTCGTGCAAAAAGGGCAGTTGTAAGATCTGCTGGGCTTCTGATACTGGTATTTGCTTTGTGTCAGCACATACCACCTCCCCATGGATTACCTCACATGTTCTAGGACACGATGAGCAAAACTCGTTTCGTGGAATTAATGACGACGTTTAGCCGGAGCGATTCCAGATAACACCTACAGCATTACACTTAGATCCGTTCTACCAACAGTTTATTGCAATGAATAATTCATGGCCAATACGATCTTCATCAAAGGTGAAGCAGCTTGACAATGTGGGTTGAGGGAGGCAGAGGATAAATAATGAAATGGTGTTTATGGCTGCCTTCAGTAGCAGCCCAGGAAGAAGTGCGCTGGAAAAGGCACCTTGAGACTAGATCTGATAGCATCCTCTTCATGTCACGATCGGTTAAACCGACTCCTCGACACAGCAACCATCAAGTATGACATGCAATGTTTTATTATTCTGTTTGGAGCAAAAGGCAGCATCGGCAACAGCAAAAGCTTTGCCTTGGCAGTGAAAATAATATGATCTGATTGACTGCGCTGATTTCTCCCTCGCCTTCTGTCTCGGTAAGCCCAGGGCATTGCACCATCCGTCTGGGCCTTTCATTGTGTTTTCCCTGCACTCACACACGCTCAAACATCAACACACTCCTTCACAACGCCTGCTTGGCTGGCGCCACGTCTCCTTGGTGACATACAACAACTTTTTTAGGACACCCGGGGACCTGATTAGTCAGTCTTTTGCTTTCCTCTCTCTTTCTCCTCACCCATCCCCTTCTCTTTTGCTTTAATATAGTATTTTATCTATCTATCTATCTATCTATCTATCTATCTATCTAAGCTACAACTATGACTGGGCTCTGTACATGTCCATAAATAAAACATATAGTATGTCACATGCTGTATCACAAACTCGTTCAGCACTGCTATTGAATCCCATGGATCTGAAAGTTGTGAAAGCCAGAGCTAATTAGAAGAGAATGACAACCTTGTAAATGTCTGAAGGCATAGACTCCTTTCCTTTGATTAACCAGTAGAGGCGTGTAAGAGGGTAATTTCATAGAATCAATGAAAATCCAACCACAGAACAACAGTTATCAGTCAGAAATGATGGAAAACTATGTTCTGAAAACCCTAAGACACACATGACGCTCGTTAAGACGCTCATAAAACACATGGAAGAAACCTGTTTGTTCACATGCAAAAGCATAAGTCTCTCCCACACACACACACACACACACACACATACACACCCACAAGCATGCAAGTTAACACATCTCCAAGAGATTTACAACAAATCTTGAGTCCTACAGCTTTTTACAGTGTGATAAGAATATTTACTTATGTCAACGCAAGCTGCCATTCCAAACGTTGTCTTGAACAGCCACAAAACCAGATAAGCTCAGAGAACTATTACAAATACTTTATCTCAGATTGTCACAATGTAATGCTCTTTGTGCTCCTAGATCAACACACAGAACAACTTTGCTATAAGCAGAAAGACAGGTTTGGTGTCCATCGTATGACTGCAGTATAGCACTGCACATAAAATGGAATGCACATTTATCCACAGTATGTATGTATTGGATGTATGAAGGATGTATTACCTGCATCTGCATGAGTACTCATATTTATGAATAGTTATGAAAGTAGGATCAGGAAAGGGCAGGGCCAACAGAGAGTGAGAGCATGGTAAGATTAAGGAGAGTTGAAGAAAAGAGAGGGAAATGTGTGTGTGTGTGTGTGTGTGTGTGTGTGTGTAGTATGAAGTGACAGGTGGAGCCCCTGAAGAGAGGTGCATGTGTGCGTGAGAGGAGCACCTGAGTGCAAAGTGTGAAACACACACACACACAGCTCTCCAGAACAACTCACAGTGAATGAATCACAAAGACACACACACACACACACACAAACACAGGCACACACCGGACACACACACACACACACACACACACACACACACACACACACACACACAAACACAGGCACACACTGGACACACATACATACACACACACGCACACACACATACACAAGCGGAGAGAAACATATACACGGCTAACGAGCAAACGTAAAGATAAGATGACCATACGCTCACATGTGTGAAATGTCCACTGGTAAGCGCTTATGATGTGTGTTAGCTGTGTGTGTGTGTGTGTGTGTGTGTTTGTGTGTATTGGGACTGTGTGGCCCTGTCAGTGCTGTAAATAACATGGGCTTTATAGAGGGCTGTATTGTGCTGCTGTGCTGTGTGGTCTTATGGGGGTTCTTAGCTCACTATGCCACTGACACATCCACATAATGGGGGCTTTCTCTGGCGTCAGCTCATGGCATACAAAGAGCAGTGTCCTCCTGAAACAACTGTGCAGCTGACGGACACATGAGCAAGTACACACACAAACACACACACACACACACACACACACACACACACACACCCATACATACACATATATATATATGCAGTGCAAACACATACACACACACACACACACACAAAAACAGAAAGATAGAAATGTACTGATTGGGAGAGAGAATGACCCAAAATACAGAAATCACCATATCATAACTTATTAGCGTGTGTGTTTGTGTGTGTGTGTGTGTGTGTGTGTGTGTCTGTGACAGAGAGAGAGAGAGAGAGAAAGTAAGATAGAGACAAAGAGAATAGAGCGGAAAGAGATAATAAAAAGTTGTTGTTTGCATTTTATCTTGTGCCAAATAAACACACTCCTTTTGTTACTCATCATGTTTTGCAGCAGATTTCAGAAGTGGGTTGACCAGGGGCATAAAACTGATGCATCTTACCTGCAAGAGAAGCAGAAAGACAGAGAATGGAATTGAAATGGGACCAAAATGTCTTTTCAATTATGGTATAAGTGTTTTGTTTTTGTGGGTGCGTGTGAGTGTGCGCGTGTGTGTGTGTGTGGGTGGGTGTGGAGGCGGGGAGAGGTGCATTTGAACACAAGGGCAAAGTGTTCAATTTAGTTCAAAGTCATCAGTCCATCTTCTTGAGAAATGGGTACAACCTCAACGCTCAAGGTCCCGTATGGGTTAAAACCTAAATGGCAGCTGGGCTAAAAGCCAACTTGGCTGGGAGAAATCATTCTCTCACCCTCTCTTTTTTTTTTCTCCCTCCCTCCACCATCTCCTCCCCCTCTGGTTTCTCCTTCTTCACCAGACAGACAGGTTGCGTATTTGAGTTGGCTGTGACAGCTGAATGCAATCTCACTATGCAGCATTTGCACGAGGGGCGAGAGCTGGAACTCTTAACCCCAGCCAAACATGAGTGAACAGCTTTGCCGAGGACTGTGACTATGCCCAAAGGCAACAGCCTGTCATGACTGTAAATGTATGTGTCACATGATATACATGACTATATGAAAAGCATCACGATTCAAATGATTACAGTTGTCGAGTAAATCAAAACACTGAACAATGAGATGAGCTGTGAGAATAAAACCGGTGTGTGTGTGTGTGTGTGTGTGTGTGTGTGTGAGCAGCCAGTCAGTCACATGTTGTTTTTCTCTTCCCAATTCCTGCTAGCTGCTCCCCAGCAGATGCGGTCCTGTAATCTAATGTTCAGCTTTAGCACAGTCAGCAGTAATAAGCCTGTGGCGTGCTGGCTGAGGTGGGCCTCCAGAAAGGGTTTGGTTTACACGTCAATCAGCCGCCACAGCCAGGGCTGCTGCCTGGGCGTGTGTGTGTGTGTGTGTGTGTGTGTGTGTGTGTGTGTGTACGCTATTGCACGCTTGCACACACATTGGAAGCTACTGATTCAGATTAACTTCATATTCCTCCAGCTTCATATCTCGGCTGTCATATAAGTGATGAGCTGAGGCGTGACAGTGAGGCGTGACAGTGAGGTGGACAGAAGGGTGTGTGTGTGTGTGTGTGTGTGTGTGTGTTTTTGTGTATATGTGCGTGTGTGTGTGTGTGTGTGTGTGTGTTTTTGTGTATATGTGCGTGTGTGTGTGTGTGTTTTTGTGTGTGTGTGTGTGTGTGTGTGTGTGTATTTGCGTGTTTGTGTGTGTGTGTGTGTGTGTGTGTGTGTGTGTGGGAGGAGGGTTAGTTGATGCAGCTCATCCCTGTGTTGGCGTCATGTCAATCTGCCGTCCACAGACTGCATGCTGGCAGACAGACTGAAAATGCACACACTGGTGTTTAGAGAGGCAGATGAGAATCGGCGTGTGTGTGATGGAGACTGACTGCGAAAAGACTGTCTGAGATCAGTCACAACTGCACAGCAACAGGTGTGTTCTGATTAGTTCATCTGCAGCGATGCAGAGATAAACTAACAAAGACACACCTAGTGTGCCAGACTAGCTAAATGGGAAGAAAACGATTTAAAAAAAGCAAGCAGACCATAATAAGTGTTATGACAACATGGCCTCCACATCATGGGTGGAGTTGGGTTTCCTTTTTTCATACATATTCAGTTTTGACAATCCACATCCATAAGAATATTTTTCTTATGCCTAAGTAATGCAAACCCAGAATATGGAAATGTCTGAAGAAACCATTTATTTATCTGCTTGATTAATTTAAGCATTAGCAATACCACACACTCTGAGTAATAGATACAACCATAGCACAGGGGCCTTTTGCACTTCCCGATTTAACAGCTTTCCCCCCCCGGCCAAAAATTGGCAATTATCTGACAATATCTGTTTTAACAAGGCCTCCGCTTGTGGGTGTTGCAGCACTGCTCAAAAGGATCCCAATCTGTGGAGAGTAAAACTAAATAAAGTCAACTAACAACTGGCAGTTAATATGTCCCATGCAGTCCTTTGATGTCAGCTTTGATGACAAAACCACACTTACAGACAGTCTCACGCACTGCATTCATCCAGTCATTACTTTCCTGTCTGTCATTTTGGACATTTTTGGCCATGTTTTAAAAATCTACACTTCAGTTAAGAGCAATATTCTGTGCTGGACATAGAAAAGCTTTGTGGAGGGAACTGCTGGAGTCTGAGCAGGGATGGCGCGTGAACCATTTAGAATCTATTATAATTTATTGACTTCTGTTACAGTTGTGTCACATGACCCATTATTCATCTTTTCTAGCCCCATGTAGTATCTGGGTGTGACATTTTTTAAATTGCAATAAGAAACAAACAGCCCTGTTTCCCAGAGGGTCCATTTAGGAGCTGCGCCGTGTCCGTCTCCTAAAGGTCACCCCACTGGAGATTGCTTCTGGGCTAATAGATGTGCTACAAGCAAGCTGACCTCATCATAGACAGCTTAACATTCTCCACCTCGGTTTACTTCTGTTGCGTGCTTTACATGGCTTGATTTAAGCCATGTGCTTTTTTTGACACCATGAATAAAATCAAAATAAAAAAAACATTTACATTATATTTTATTATATTGTTATTATATAATATTCTATTTTATTAAAAGCACACAAATCATATCTGTATCATGTCTGAATAATTCTTAACAAATCCTTACTGGCACCTCTGCTGTCCCTGTGCACAGCTTTGTTTTTAGATAGATGGGCCACCCCCCGAGGCAAAACAGCGGGTAAGGGAGGCCAGGGCAGTGGCACAGTGATAAACTGGCGCAATAACTTTCCACTGTCTTGGCTGCAGAGGGCAAGACTTTACCGCTCACATGGAAAGGAACCAATAACGCCGAGCGCTGCACATCCGTCCCCCACAAAATGGAATTGCCTGTCTGTAATAATAATTTGAATTTCATGCCCTGGTGCCTTGGCGAGGAGGAATCGGTGGAGGATGGGCATAAATTAGCTGCCCGGCGGACTGATCGATGAGCTCCCCATTCAGGCCCTATTGATCTGATGTTTGAGGGAATGTAATCAGATGTTTTACCCTGGCGTCCCCCACTGTTGGCCTCACAATACTGGCTGGCAGTCTGCAGCCAGCATCCCCAAAGGCCAAGGCTCTCAGAGAGCAGACCCACGCTGACCTCTGTAAGAGGGCTTAAATTTGGAGGGGTGGGTTGGTAAGACTGCTCTGCTGATGGCTGTACGATCTACACTTAAGCTCTTACCCATGTCATGCTGAACTGGTTTCATTCCCCTCTCTCTCTCTCTCACTCTCTCTCTCTCTCTCTCTCCTTCTACCCTTCCCTAAAGCAATCCATTCAGGTCCGACAGGAGGTTCTCAGGTACATTGCTGGTGTTCTCAGAAAGGGTTAGTCAACCATTAAATGTCTCTGAGGACCAGAGACAGCTTTTTGCACTTCCAGACAACTGACCCTATCAAATAGGGGTGCATCCCAATAGCCAGTCTATGCAGTTCAGTTTCTGTCCTTTTCTACTCTATTCTATTGAATCCTGGGAAAAATATATCCATCTCACTGAGTGAGGAAGAGAGTCCAAACCTTTTCATTTTTATTGAATTCCTTAGGATTATCTAATGATCCAGCAATCTATCGACACTGGTGAGTGCCAATTGTTCTGGCATGGGGTGGTAAGGAAAATGACATGCTCTCGGGTTAATGCAGCAGCTCCATCCTTCATGGAAGCTCTAGAATGCGGGCTGCTTGACAGCCACCTGCAAGCGTGGAGCTTCTGCCTGAGAGAGCTCCAGCTGAATCCCAATGAAGGTTGAGGAGGACAAGCCCACAGACCACAGCCCAGAGCTCAGCTGGCGAGCTGCACCACCGGAGGAGCCCCACAGCTGTCAAATGAAACCCGGTGCCACTCGCTTCGCCAAAAACCCCAGCAGCTCACAATTAACAATCGAGGGGGAAAAAGGAGGGAGTAGTTTGTGAGAAAAAAAAAAATAACCTGTTCCGTTTACAACCCGCTCTGCCAGATTCGACATTTACATGCCACTGAAAAGAAACACAAGCTTAAATTTGAAGGCAGTAGCACCTGTTCCTGCACAGGTATCTGTAAAACAGAATGGAAAGAACATTGCAACACAGTGTGGATTGACTTTGCACTAAAAAAACACAAAATGAACCAAGGCCCCCTATTACTGAAATATCCAGTGTGTTTAAGTGACATGGTCACTCAATAACAGGCAAGTCCTTGCAGCAAATGTTTGCATGTTATTTGTTTCTTTGTTTCAATTGCGTGTAAATTAATCAGTCCAATGGTGGCAGAGGTCCCCGGCTGCTGAAACAAGACCATCCTTTGTGGATCTCCCAGGGAGTGTCATGTGGAGACACCACTAAGAAGCTGTCTGTGCTAGGTGCCTGGAGACTCCATTATACACACACACACACACACACACACACACAAACACACAAACGGCACACCACAGTTAACACACACATACAAACAAAGACACTAAAACACATCCAACAACACACACGCTCTGGCACACACACAAGCACACATGCGCATGCACACACACACACACTAATTAACTAAGTTTCCCAAATGAACCACTGTGCAGGAATAAGTGCATCTGGGAACTCATTCAAAACAGCAAAGGCACAGCGGCATGCCAGTGAGTCAGGGATGTAAATAGGGCTGGCATGGGCTTGCCAAGAGCACATCTCACAAACCAGAAATGAGCAACACAAACCCAAACAAAAACAAACAAATACTCATAGTCCAGAGGAGGGACATCAGAGAGCCAGGGGAAGGGAGGGAGGGGAGGGGATAGGGGGAGGGGGGTAAAAACTCAAAACCCTTCTCACATGTGCCCGTGACACCAAGGAGAGCACTGGGATTGGTGTAATAACGCAGAGGATCAATGCATGTCTGTGGTGAGGGGATCGATCCATCTCATAAACCACAAGGCATGTCAGAGCATGCAACACGGCGATGAGCACACAAGCACCAGCCAAGCTGAGGGAGCAGAGGCAAACTGGGTCTGTCTCCTTTTAAAGCCCCACTTTATTGCCTCCTGTCTGTAAGTCAGTGAACAGAGGATCTACTAATTCTTTCAAGAAAGTATAATAAGAGAGTGTAAGAGTGCAAGGTACTTGCCAACATGCCAAAATTCCCAGACACTGAGGAACAAGTCTTCCGGTTCCCTTCCAATTTGGATGAAACCAATAAATCCCAGTGCAATGAAATGGGCATTATAATGTGTGTGTTTGTTTTTGATTGCTAGGTGGGAGGGCGTCCTGTTGTGCTTTGGATGCCAAAATCTGTCTTTGTTGTTTCCGCACCTGGTATGGCTCTTTCCATAAGATATTATCTCTGCCACCCACAAATTTATCTCACTTGTTTTTGCTGAAGGGGAGGTGAAGAAACACAAAAAGGACTGAGCATTCCAAGAATCCTGCATGTGCTCTCAGACTGTGGGTGACAATATTTTGGACACAAAACAAAATAAAAATACCTAAATATAAGGGAATTCAGGTTTATGCTATATTGGGGGAAAAAAAAACGTTCAGAGAAGTATGTGAGATTTAGGTGGCCTACCTGCCACCGAAAAACAGTGATAAGTCACAAATGATTACAAAATAAATAACATACAATATATAATTCCTTAATCCTGTTTGGTGAACGAAGAGCAAAGCAGCTCAAGTTTGTCTTTGCTGCTTTACAGTTAATTCTAGTGAAAAGATGACTCTCCATCCTCATCTATCTGCACCAAAGTCTTTTTTGTTTTTCTGGAGGTCAACACCCGCTGTCTGTTCAAGGCTTAAAAGGTTTGGTTTCCTGGACCTGAAGCAGATGTTACACAGTCCACCTTAAGGCTAAGAGCCACGGGAGATGGGATCATCCTCTTTGAAGACATACAGAATCATGGCTCAAAACACGAAATTAGCTTCAAATACAAACTGATGCAGAAGATGCCCTCTCCCAACCCTGTGGGGTTGCAGACACATGGAGCTGAGGCAAGGCAATTCTGTCTGAGGTTCAAGCATACTGAATCCTGACTTGCAGACTGACACAGTTTAATTCAAACAGCTACTGCATTTCAGACCAAGTCAGACCAACTCGGTACAATTTCACACTGCATTTGGAACAAAGAACCACACAATCTCTGAACCACAAACTATCTTGATAGTTCCATAAAAAAAAAATTCTGATTACTGATAGTCAATTGAAAATCAGTAAGTGTTCACTTCACTACAATTAGCGATAAACATGAGACCTTCAACCTACAGCAAAATATATGACTAACAGAGAAGACTCCTGGATTGTTATCCTGTCCTTTACATGATTTATGTTTCAACTTCAGTCATGAGCATCAGGAAACATAAGTCAAACGCAGGACAGGTTTAATAGGTCACAAGTTGTGTGGATAAAAACAACCACAGCACACATCCCTTATTGCTTGAGGCAGTTAACAAGAAAACTGGCAATCCTTATATTTGTAACAAGGTAATTAAATCATCATGTTTCTACTTCAGGCTGACTGAAGTGAGACTACTTACTTAAATGACTTAAACCAAAGTGTGGATACACACACACACACAGTATGTCTAAAATCGGAATGCTGTGTAAACTCTAGGATCTGGAGTAAGATCAGAAACGTCAGCATAAACATATCTTTACAGAGCATCAAGTCAAATCAATCTGTTTATGACAAGCGACAAAACAGTAACAACCTTCAACATTCAAATGAATCCTCTCCCCTCGCATAAAGGGTGAAGAAACCAACTAACAGCCAAAAAAAAACAACAGCCAAATGGGCTCTTAAACATTCACATCTTACCCAACAAATAAGATGATAAATGGATGAATACATTAGTAAGTGAGGACATTCATTAGTCATGTGACCAGGTAATTGCTAGGCATACTGTAGCTCTTGGCACTTCCTGACTGGCACTAAGCCGTTAACCCAGCCATGACATTACATTCTCATCACCACATGACTTAGCAATGAGAGTTGTTGTGTAGGACAAGTAGTTAAAATATAATTTAAAAACTATTAAAAAAAAAACATTTTGACAATAATTCACCCAAACCTCTTTTCAGCAATCACAAAGAGAAACAAAACTGTGACATGGCAGAGACTGTGTGTCAACACATGTTCTGTTTCCCAGTAATATAAAGAGGCAGACATGGTTTGACAGAACCTTCTGTGCAGATCACATTCGCCAACAAGCGCACATGACAAGGGGGTTAGGAAACAAGAATACCCAAAAGGCCTGTTTTGCGTGTAATGCGTCCTTGGGGCTAATCGTTTTTCACTGCGGCAGGTTGACATTGTTCTGCTCCACATGTGAACAAATTAAATGAGGCAATTAAAGGCTGCATAAGCCAGCGTTGATAATCGTGCCCTGATACACCGGCAGCCGTTATAATGAGACTAGTTCCGCTTCGTTGCGTTAGTTATATGTTCTGATACGTGGACAGGGCACAGATTGAGGGGTTGTCGAAAATGAAGTCGTAGCTTTTGGCTGTGACCCCTGAAATTCAACCACTCATCCAGAGTTAACCTCCACTACTCGCATACTTATGACACCACTCTAGCGGAGAATGGAGTCCAAGCACACTTTCAGTATCCTGGCTATGAAACAACAGGCTAAGAGGGCAAAAACCAGTGCTGACTACTAGAATAAACTTGGGTGCAAAACTCAAAACGACTCAGAAAAAAAGAAAAGTGCCCCAAGGTAAAATCACAACCACTTCAGGATTTATATCTCTGTGAATCCCTGGCCTCACCTTTTCAGGTCAGACCTGTTCACTAGCTTGTATGGTTATGCAACAGGACTACTGAAGGCCGTCTATCAGTCCAACACTGGGCCGATTGCAGTCCTGCTGCAGTAAAGTGGATGGGAGGAACAAAAACCACGAAAAAAAAAAAAAAAGACAGTGCACTGCATGGGTGTGTTGGAGAGGCGGGAGTGGTCAGCATGCTTCACCCCTACGCTTTCTTAATGCTTCACCCTTTCATCGCACCCCTTCAGTCCTGCACTCGATACGGTCGAGTGCAAATGAAAAAATAGATGGTCTGTGAGAATCTGTAAAAAAAAACAAATCAAAGCTAAAGCCTACAAAGCCTGTGGTGTGTACATGACTGTGAGTGTAAAATCCAGATCCAAACTGACCATGCAGCGCTGAATAAAATCCTTATGATGTTGGGTCATAAATAACGTTGCATTTTACACCACTTTGTTGTTTGCAATATTTTTTTTTAAAGATGCACATTATTAATGTGTTGTTTTCTCCCGCCTAGTTTAGACACTGTTATTATTATGCTCCTGCATGTACTCTCACACTGAGTAAATTTTTCAACTGCTCATTCCTAGACTTCTGGTATTAGAAAATGTACTTTGGAAATGTATAATGCTAAGAATTATGAGACAGTATTATAGGGGCCAAAGAAACCAAAGTGTTTCACCAAAAATCTATGTGGTCTTGATACCACAGTGATTAATGTGATATCTGTGAAATGCCAGTTTTGATTGTCCTTCAATTTAAAAATATTCTCAGGCAAGATACATTTCAGTATCCTGATTTAAATTCTATTTTCTGTCTTGTTTAAAAAGGAGGTAAACTATTAAAGAACTTTGCAGACTAAACAGTATGCAAGGTGGGTGAGCTGTCAGAGTGCAACATTAAAGGGGTAATCCAGAGTGACTCATGGTAGGTTTGATAACAAAAGAATTTGGTGCATTGCAGGCCAAAGTCTGAAACGGCAGGCAATGCTAACTGATGAGGGCAAGGAAGTGTCATTTTCTTTCTGTTAGAAAATTTGGTCTATGTAGCAAATGCTCTCATTCTTATACCTACCGACAGCACTTGGCAACCTCAAAGGGATGTGGGCTGATTGACTCCGGATTTTTCGTTTAAGTTCTTCAGGCAGTAAACTGCAGCTTACTTCTCTTTTTAAGTTTGGCATATCTTGGGAAGTACCCTGTGGTATTTGTCTTGTAGGCTACATTAGGCTTACACTCTAGAGTTTGTCTATTTCAAAATGTAATCAGTATTCATCAAGTCTACCACTTCACATTACTGGGTACCATGACAACATTAAGCCAAGAGGATAAACTACTGACCATATTTCACAACAGACTTTTATGTATTTACTTCCTATAAACATAGCAGCATACACTAAATCAAACTGTATCCTAAACATGCAGACAAATACCTATTTGAAACAATTTTCTGTAGCAATACCATCCAAACAGCAGTGATATTGTCATCTGAGATTTACCTCTAACAGCCTTGTTGGAAACTGAAACTCAATGCACACCATAACATATACTATGATAAATTACCGTCCGTATCTTAAGGTCCATATGATTACTTTCTAAAAATATTAGTTTCAGATTTTCTAGATTCTTTAAGATGAAATTCTTTCTGCATAAAATGTTTAATAAGTTGACAGGCAAATCAATGTATCCTTAATTAATTTAACCAGGAGAAAGAAAAAAAAACTCTACATACCTCTTTGTAGACCTACTGTACCTACATTAACATTACATTTACATTTAAGCATTTAGCAGACACTTTTATCCAAAGCGACTTACAAAAGAGAATAACTTTCAAGCTACAACACAATGAAAGAAACTAACAAAGAGTGCATATTGCTAACATGAAAATACTTGTATTCTACACATGTAATTTGGTGGTGAATACAAACAAAATGAACACAGCATTGCCATGAAATGCAATGTGATGATATCTGAATAGAGTTTGTCAATGTTTCATGGAAAACATACAGCATACAGCTTTTCTTTAAGGGGTTCAAGATTCAGGCTGATATTCTCTCCCTTGGTGGTCCTCTCATCATCTTTCTCAACAAGGGGTAGTGACCAATATGGGCCTGATTGATGAACTTGGGGCTAGTTGCAGTTACACCATATAAAAATGACATCACATATTAATTTCAAACTATAAGAATTTTTAAAAAATAGGAAAGAGAATCTTCCAGGTAGTTGATATGAACCAGAATAACCTTGCACTGTAAAATTATAACTGGGTAGGCCCATATAAAATTAATAATCTCCTTTAAACTTCTGTAGTAAGGCACCACAGCCATTGCTCCATCCCACCAAGGGTTCACATAGATTGGTATTAGAGTGTTCATGGAAAATTTAAAGGAGAAACAAGCCTCTGATTTCTGAGGAATGGCTCTTTGATAAGGTCTTTCCTTTCAGAGCTCTGAAATAAAGCATTCACATCTTGCTAGCATATCCCCCCACCACACACACACACACAAATTGGGGGTTGTCAGTGTTTTGAGGGATCTGGGGACTAATTTCTATTAGAGAGACCCCACTATGTTCATGTGAAGAATGGACTGGGACAATAACAACTAGCACCTTGTTACCAGCCAGGCCAGCCATTGATACATGGGGACTGAGGCCCAATGCCAGTCTGGCTCAATGTGACCCCTATTAGTCCCAGAGCAGTCACTGGAGTGTGAAATGATAGGGCTGTCTGAGGGTATCCACCTCCACCATCATAACTCCTGGCCCGTGGGGAGGCAGGGATGGAAGGAGGGATGGAGAGAAAGATGGAGAGAGAGATGGGGAGAGGACAGTCCACAGTGGGTAATGCCGACTAATGAGCAGTGACTCTCCACATGCCAGGTCCACGACCTCCACAGCATCCCCCTACACACACACACACACACTGTTACACGCCTTTATCACCAATCAGCATGCCAATCGCCCCCGCTCTAAGATGTGATGATCGTCTAAGGGGCCACAGCTCGACAGAGTGGCTCTCAAGTCATGGCTTCTCAAAGACGCGGCACGCTAACCATGCCAGTTAGTAGCTTCCGGAAGGCACAAGTGTGCGTGTGTGCCTGGCCAGTAAAACTCTCAAGGTGAGAATCCTGAAAAGATTTTTCTGTTTACCAAAAGAAAAGGCTGAGAGCAGCCCGACTTGGGTACAACGAGAAATGCGTAGGTCTAGTTCACTTTACAAACATGCTGTTCCTGCCAGAAGTTTGCATACAAAAGCATGGTACCTGGCACGACACCAAGAAACACGACACCAAGCATGGCACCAAGCTCAGAACTCGGTTGGAGAACATTTCTGAGAAAAAGAATCTGCTTTTAGAAGCACTGTAGGTCAAACTCTCTGAGCTTCGGCAAGAGTAGCCGTCACAGCGCGTCTTTTTTAGGGAAAAAGTTTCAACCCAGTCTGCCCCAGAGCAACAGACTGACACTCTTGACAACAGAGGCAGTCAGAGGAGACAGCTGCAGCATCTGAAGAACTGAGAAGAATCTGAAGAACTGAGTCGGAAGTGTGAATGGCCTGAGAGGAAGAAATGAGTCAGCCGAAACCAGGCCAGGCTGGCTCTCTGTGTCTGATGGACAGGCAGGCATCTTCAGGTATGGTGTGGTGGTGGGAGTGTTGTGTGGTGTGTGGTGTGTGTGTGTGTGTGTGTGTGTTTGCCAGTGTGTCTGTGTGGGTGGGTGGATGGTGGTCCTCAAGCTTTTATAAAAGGGGTCACACACACACCCCGGCAAAGAGCAGGTGCACACACCGCTCTCACGCATGAGCACACAGGCAGGATCATCACAATACAGCTGCCGACGCTCTCGCAAGACGATCAGTAAGCAATGATAACAACTAACAAGTTTAATTACCTTGCTATATCAGCACACAATATGTTGGCCATTGATTTGATAGTGTGCGCAGGAATTACAAGGAGCCATAAGACACGAAGCTGCTGAGTCTGGCACACATGCTTTACAAGGGCCATTTGAGCGCACACATAACCACACACACACACACACACACACACACACGGATCTACCTTTGTATTGGCTCTGTTGCTGTTGTTTCTTTCTCAAGGGTGAAGTCTTCCACAGACACACACACACACACACACACACAAATACATACACACAAAATGGATACACAGTCATATTGACTGTTGCTGTTGCATTCTTTTCAAGGGTAAAGCCTTCAGCACATTATTGACTAACTGTAAATAGTTAGTTGCTAACCTGTACAGATACTGTTTACTCAACAGAATAACTCTGAAGGGGCATATCATGTAATTAATCTTCGATTGATTCATAAATCAATCAATTCATAAAAGATTATGACAATACAACATGATAAGCGCTAATCTTGTTATCATGTTATATGATGTCAAGTAGAAGTAGAAGTGGTGATCATGTGACCACCATTTCTCCAGAATTATCTGGCCCGGCTTTTCACACTCCAAGAAATTCTCCAAGAACGTCTTACAGCAGGAGGCACACAATTAAAATTTCCTGTATGTGAAAATCGGGCCGCACTACTAGCGAACAGTGCATTGAGTTGCAGTTGTGTTGTTTGGAAGTAGGAGGCGGTGTTATATTACAGAGATAAGAAAAGAACAAGATAAAATGATGGAGCGTGCAGTTGGGCTTCTTATCATCTTGTGCTGAGCCTAAGGAGGAGGTGGAAGAGCAGGAGGAGGAGGAGGAGAGAGAGAGAGAGAGAGAGAGAGAGAGCGATAAAGAGAGGGAGGAGTGCAGACACGTACTAGACTGAGTGGTGGTGGTGTGTGTGTGTGTGTGTATGTGTGTGTGGGGGGGAATCTAATGTTTTATCCCCTACAAAAGTCACCGTGCAAGACTGTCGAGGCGTGACAGGACAGAACTGCTGAGACGTCATCTGCAGCACAAATAGAGAACAAATAAAGGAATGCATGAACACGAGCCCCAAGAACAAAAGACCTCAATACTCTCTCCCTTTAACAGTCTGCTCCATTATGCTGTCAGCTCACACTGATGTAGCCTCGCAGACACAGTAGTTTGACATTCAAGGTAACCCCCCCTCCCCACGAACCCTCCCATTTCTCACCAGAGAATACAAATTCTAGCACTGCCCTTTCTTTCTTCTCTTTAAACCAGTCTCTCAGAGACCCTCTCTGCCGGCCAGCGAAGTACAGTAACGGGGCTTTGTGAAATCCCTGTGGCTATGTGAGGGTGAGCAGGACTGTGTAAGCACACAAGGGGACGGGCAAAAGTGGATGCGTGTACACAGTGCCTTTGAGCCAGGGCTCTGTTGGGTGTTGGGCACCACTTATCCATGACCAAAGCACGGCGCTCTCTGCCCCGACAGGTCAGGCTCCAGACAATAGCAATTACAGATAGCATCGAGGGATGCCACACCATTGCGAGCATGAGAAATCTGCTGCTGAGAATCTGTCTGCCAAAGATCTACATCACATCCCCTTCTATATTTCTCTGGGAAAAGGGGAAATAAATAAATAATGAGAGGAAGAGAGAGAGAGAGACAGAGAGAGAGAGAGAGAGAAACATGGATGTGATTTGGGTATAATAAAGTGGTTTTGAAGTGATGTTGTAATAATAACCCACACTAAATCTAGCATAGAAGTCTCTTTGATTTTGAGATCTTGCATTTCAATTGTGAAATGTAGCAAAAAGGACAGATGTAGTTTTTCAAAGTCTTTGATCTAGCGAGGTAAACACAATTGCTAATTAAGAGAGGTAATACAAGTACAGAAAAATGTCTTCAATTTGAGAGACCAAATGAGTGCATAGTATAGAGACAACTGAGGCAATACTGCAAAGAGAACACTGATTGGGATGATTGTTACATCTGAATTACATCTGAAAAGAGTTTCAAACACAAAGAAACTTGGCTTGTGGAAGGCATTGCATTTTCATTCATTCATTCATTCATTCATTCATTCATTCATTCATTCAACAAAGCATTTTTGTGAAGATTTAGCTGGGATCCATCTTGGCTTTCCAAGTGTATTTGCTATTTAAAAAGGCAAAAAGCTTCAGCAGGGTGTCTACTGATCATCAGCCAGTAGGCACAACACCACCAGCAAGGCCTCAAAACCTCTGATGGGTGCATGCTCTGACAGTGCAATAAGATCCCTTATGTAAAAAGAAAAGAAAAAAAACAAAAGAAAAGAAAAAAAGAAAAAATGTAAACCTTTGAAGTGGGACTGTTTTGGTTGGTCTCTGTTTCCTCACTCAAGAGCATCCTAAAAATAACGTGTGTGTGCGTCAGGCTCTCAAAGTTAGCTGGGATAAAGTGGGCCATTTGGTCTGAGCTCCTCTAGCGCTCACTGGGCTCCGGGAGATGTCTGGAGATGTGCTTGGCTGCATGGCCTTCTGTCTCTCCTCTCCTCCAGAGACACAGAGATTTCTCTTTTGGAATTTAAATCCAGAAGCTGTGGAATTCCTTGCAAACTATTAAAGCTGGCCCACTCGGCTGAAACACACGCTCATTCAGCGTGAGAAAAATCAATACATGAAGATGTTTTCACATGTGTTCTTTGCTGATTATATATATATTATATATATATATATAATCATTATATTATATATATATATATCATTATATTACATATATATTATATATATAGGCGTATTGCACTGCAAAGCAAAGCAAACAAACAATTCAAACTAACAATTCATACAAACTATGCATGATGGCCTTAATTGTGATTTTTCTCAATAATTTGGTTGCTTTACATTTGTAGTTTGCATGATAAATAACGCTTGTCTGAACAACAGCAAGAACACAGCTAGATGTCATATGAGTGTAAGTCTATTTGTTGATTACGCTTTACTGGAAAGGGCATCTTCATCTTCTTTGAAGAGATTTGTTTGGGGCCAAAAGAGGGAAAAGAATGAGTTTAAACAGAGAGCATCAGGCCCACCTCTAGACTGCCACCTCCAGACTGCCACTCTACATACCCGCTACTCGTTGGCCATGCCGCTCCCATGGGCCACTCCCTCTGCACTTGCCAGGGTGAGTGCTGGGCCTTTATTTTTAGCCCCTCATGCTTTTGCCAGGGACACCCCTGAAATGGGGGACAGGTGGGGGGGTTGAGGGGCCTGTGTGTGTGTGTGTGTTTGGGGGGGGGGGGGGGGGGGGGGAGCACTTGCCAGCTGCACATTCCAAGCAGTTGCCAGGTGATAGAGCAAGCTGTGAAGCTGCGGTGAGCTGGGGTTTCAGAGCGCACAACTGTCCACTCACCCCCCCGCACCCCAGTGCCAACACACACACACACATAAAACACACACACACACACATCTCAGCCCCCCCCACCCACAGCAACTGGACGTTGGTCCATTAGGAGGGATTAACTCCCAACAGTCGCCAATCCCCACTGGGGCTGTGGCAGACGGGAAGACCTTGACCTTTACTGGCCCACATTTGTTTGGCTTTCATCGCCACGGCGGGGTGTGCAACATGGCTGACGCCAGTCAGTAATGTCTTAAGGGGACTGGAGACAAGGCCACGTTGAAAAGTTTTAAGTAAGCCGCCAGGTCCCCAGTCATGTGGGCTATTTAGCAGTTTTGGCCTCGGGGCTTAAAAATAGCAGCAGGGTATTAAAGGAAATGCTCATGGACATGCATTTTCTTCTGAAAATGCAAACAGAGGGCAGATGGGGACACTATTATGTGAGTATGCTTACTCCGACACCCCCGCCCTGTATCACACACACACACACACACACACACACACACACACACACACACCTATTCCGGTAAAGTGGCTGCAGAGCCGCAATGGAGCATGGGGGGCAGGAGAGGAGTGAGAAAGGATAGCAGTCACAGAGATATTAATAAGGGTCAAAGTTTTTAATGAGCCTCTGTGAAGAGTGAGCATCCAGCCGTGAAGGTTAAGAAAGTCGTCACTGAGCAGAGGCAACTTACTCAAAGTGGACGCCTGTCGTCATTAGTAACCGCGCTAATTAAATCAACAACCAAAATCATTAAAATGATTAACACTCTGACAATGGCAGCTCATCCATTGTCCTGGCTAAAGGGATGATATTTAACGGAAAGACGACGCCTAACAAAAAAAAAAAAAGTGGCATGGCTGACCATAACCAGATGCGTTGGGACAATATGCAGCACATGGTTCAAAGCAAAGAAATGCAAAAAACGAAGAATATGATGATGATAACTTTTAATGACATGCTACCAAAAAAAAAAAAAAAGATTTGTACCAGAACTCCACACACAAACATATGCAACCTCATTGTAACAGCTTTTTTCATGACATGCAGCTCATACACAGACACACACACACACAGTGTTTGACGAGGGCAAGCATTCCCTAAAGATACCATAAAGCCACTGTGCTGCAATTCCGTACTGCACCTCCATGTCTGCTCTCTTTCACTGGAGCTCAGGAGGGACACAAAGAGCATTTGAGAAATGGTAGAAGTACCCAAATTAGTAGTAGTGACTCCACAATTAGCTTTGAGAAAAACAGTAGTAGTATGTGATGGAATGGGATGGGATGGGGTGATGAGCACTACCGTGTGTGACCAGTCTCAATAACCTGTTAATAACCAGTAGCGTTTGGCCCTGTTAACCTTGGCTCCCCGCCTGGAGGTTCCTCAGGATGTGCTGCCCCGGGGTCCCACAGCTGGGGCTTCAGCCTCCTCCTGGAGCCAGGTGCTGCTCTTGCACAGACAGGTGTCCTTTATGGAGCGTTATGTGATGGGGAAGTGGGAGAGACAGTGTCGTGTGCGTGCTGCACTGGCAGGGTGTCACTAGCTACCAATCAAACACAGGGCTGTTTGGTACTGTTAGAGACAGAAAGGCAAACATTAACCATGTTCCCAAGACATATTGAGAAAGACCACAATTCTGTGCAGATATGTGGTTATGAACAGTGATAATCCTGTTCCAACACTGACTTACTTTCGGTCTGTTTGCTCACAGTGAAGCAGAGTCTGAGAGATATAAAATAATGACTGATTGTTCTCTGACTGCCTCCTCAAAACAGGGACTGAGAAGCAATGTTGACTCATAAGTCTTGCTAGGTAGAACACACACATCCCTGCACCCGTATCACTATGAAAACACTGGCATGTTTCAGGGCTGCTGTGTTTTTATTGGTCACTGTAACCGGGGCTTCAGGCATTTGAAATCATGAGGAGATGCAGGCCAGTGTGTGTGTGTGTGTGTGTGTGTGTGTGTGTGTGTGTGTGCGCGCGCGTGTGTGTGTGTGTGTGTGTGTGTGTATGTCTATGTATGTGTGTTTTACTAAATCAAGTGAGGTGAATGTGTAATAAAAGTACAGAAGAACTAGGTGGCTTTGAGAGGGCATTCAAGGTGATGCTGAAGTTTGCGTGTGTGTGTGTGTGTGTGTGTGTGTGTTTCATAGAGCCCTCAAGCCCAGCTGTTGTATAATGGTCCAGTGACCATCGGGCTACCCAAGCAAATTTGCCAGCACCTCTACAAGAAAGATAGTAATTCAATATTAAAACCCTTGCATTTCTAATCTCGACCCTCATTTTTTTTTTTTTTTTAAAAAAGCCCTGAGGTGTCTTGTAGAGAAGCACTCCAAAGGATCACGATGTCCAACAGTACAAAGTGAAACAGTCAGCAAAAGAACAAATCACAAAATCAAAGAAAAGAAACATAAAAAAATATTTTGATGTGAGGTGGCATCCTATAAACATGGTGAAGACTATCACTGAGTAAACATCGCAGAGCAGGCAGGTCTGCCTGGCCTGGACAGTGTTTCCACAACATGAGGTGTTTATTTTGTCCACAGAAATCAGGACAAATGGCCTCACCCAGAACCACTGATAAAAACAAAGATCCCATAGAACCTGATGCTTTTTAAAATTGAGTGAAACCAATGTCCCACTTCTTTCTCTCTCTCATACACACACACACACTCACCCTTGTGGTCTCTGAGTGTTTGTAATGCAAGTGTGTGCTCACATGTCCGTGTATGTGTGTATCCGTGTGTGTGGCACAAAGCTGACGGGGGCCAGCAAGCGACACATGGTGTGCAGGCTTTAGGTGAGCTAAAAATACACTCACTATTACACAAAAGCCACGGCTGCCAGCATCCAACAGCTATGTGAGCACACACACATGTACACACACACACACATACACACACACACACACACAGGCAGGCACAACACTCCTCCCACACTTAGTCACACACAGAGCTCTAGAACATATGTGGCGAAGAGACACCAACTGGATGTACAGGAGTCACAGAAAAAAAAAGGGATGAAGCATCTCGTTGTGGAATTCCCCCCACACAGAGGCAGCAGTCGCTCCAGTGGCAGACTGCTTAGCGCCACAGCTCTCCACTGGTCTCTAGGGAGAGAGAGAGGTGTTGGGGGGCTGCCTGACTCAGGCTTGTGGCAGGGCAGGGGGAGAGAGGGTGGTGGGGGTAGAGAGGAGTGCTGAAGGGGGGCAGACTTGGCCCTGGCACGGATGACTTGGGGGAGAACCCTGCCATCTGCCTCTCACCTGTTCTAGTCCAGCAAAAAGCCAGCAGTCACAACTCAGCACTGCGGGGAATACACACATACTCCCCACTCACACGCGAACACACACACACACACACACACAGACATACACACACGCACTCAGAGAGTTAACATCCATGGTAGCATGTTTCTGATAGCACTCTGGCCAATGGCAATGGACTGACTGCTGAGGCTATACTGGACCCAGCACCTGAAAAAGTTCACTGTCCTCTGATTTTTGTTGATGTTCTGTGGAATAATCTAGAGCTTTGCCCTCATCCCTTTCTTGCTCAGCATGTATTTCTAAGAGAGCCAGTCCTAAGTGATTCTTGCTATTTAAATTTATTAAGCTTAAATATAACTACAAGCCTAAAAGACCCCAGTCAGAAATGAACACACAGTGATGTAAAGAGTGTCAGCTTATGAACAGTTTATGAACATCACAGCGGTAGAAATGCAGAAAGAGTCTTTGTCAAATAATGAGAAACAGAAAAGACAAGGAACAGAGAGAGAGAGAATGAAAACAAACTAGTTCTCCAGACTCGCAAAGTGTACCATGGTGAAATGTATGTGTATGCATGTGTGTGTGTATGCATGTGTGTGTGTGTGTGTGTGTGTGTGTATAGAGTGACACACGGGTGTTGAAAAAAGACTCCCTGACAGCTTAGCCATTTGTCTCTATGTGCAGCTCCAGAATGCAGACGGCGTTCCCCTAGCCTGCCTCAGCCGGCCAAAGACTGCAGCCTCATTCATCAACATTTGCCTGGGATCAAACAGATGGAGTTTGAGAAACTCCAAGGGGTTTTCCTCCAGGAGGGTACATCAGCCAGACTTCATTAACAATGTGCTTAATTTCAATGTGAATGAGTGAGAGAGACAAAGACTTTTACCTACAGCCTCCTCCAGCTGTTGTTTCTCATTGACTGTGTACATGTTTTTAAAGTACTTTAGAGGGACGTATCTACACACAAGGTTCCAGGGCTGCTGCTCCACTTCGGTGGAGGTTGGAAACCAAATATAGATTTTTTCCGAAGCGCTGTTGAAAGCCTTCTCAAAAGACTAGTGGTGCTTGTTGCTGGCACTGATAAAAAGACTGGTGGCCTGACCCCCAGGCTTTACAGGGATAAGGCCTACAGATTTGACCTTTGACCTTCATGTTATCCCTGATGTGCCCGTGCCATGATTCACAGGCAGACATTTCCGGTTCTGGGGTATTCTGACAGGTTTATTTAAGGCTCTTGAAACAGACCACCTTTCATCCCTGTCAGTCAAGAGCTCCACTTTGGCTGACCTGCCCTGGATCCCATCAAACAAACTGTAAGCCAACAGACTCATTCACAGCAAAGGGAAACAACTCACAGTGACCACTAAGTGTTTTACCATCAAGGATTAATTACTCTACGGGAAAAAATGTCCCACCTCTGCAGGAGCTGTTTTTAATACCACGGCTGAGCTGTGCGGATAAGTATTTCAAATGAGTAAGTGTGTAACTGGAGAACAACCCGTAACACATCAGTCAGAGCACCTATTATCTCATAGCATAGACTACAGCTGAGTGTGCCTGCTGACAGCCTGCTGAGCCTGGTGACACAGGGGCTATATGATATTACAGACAGCATCAACATCTGCCTGCTTTAGATATGTGTGATAGAACGAGCTGGCCACTGCGTTGGAGTGTGCTACATCTCATCTTCTGGGTGTCATGAAGGGTAATGTATGTTGGATATTACCTCCATGTCGCTCAATGTCACAATAGCAGCAGGACTCAGCATGCACTGCTGGGAACAGATGCCACAGTGTGTGGCTGCCATGGTCCTCCAAAATTATCTAAACTTCAGAGGTTCTTATATTAGATATAGCAACAGCCCTATAAGGAGTGGCCATGCCTTAAACAATACATCTCACTGCAGGTCTTTGCTACGCTGAAGAGGACTGACAGTTCTCACTCTACTTGCCGGGTGACTCGATCGAATCCTGGGCGGGTGCCAACTTTAGAGCGCGCCTCTCTAAACCTCTCAGGCCTGCCACTGTTTACACAGCTGCTTGCATTCTGCCAGCCCAGTCATTGCTGGTATGTTCAAAGTCTATCAGATCTGCCATCAGTTAAACACCTACGAGTGCCAGTTAAAACCTAAATGCCACAGATGCCTTGTGCCCAAATGATGTTAGAGTTTAGTTGTATCTAGATGCATAAATACAGTAAGAAATGATAACCAGGGGAACATTTGTCCACGTTCAAATATTCATACAATTTTCCTAATGTCTGCTCTTGTTGGAATACATATAATACAATTCACCCTGGTCATTAGTGGGTAAAATGGCTATAAAAGAACTGTAATGGCTTACATTCACTTAAGTAGATGACCCCTTTAGGGTTTCCTGGGATGGTAATTATAGCATGCCTCCAAAATTAACACAAATTTTCCAGGGAGGTGGGAATGCTCGGCACAGAACGGTCTTCAAAGGCCTTAGGAGATGAGTAATCTAGAGTGTCACAGTGTCTTGTTATAATGGGCATTGAGTCTTTCCAAAGATTCCTCACATAGTTCAAGTTTAAAATAAAGCCCTTCAGTTAAATATCCCATCGTTTTAAAACAGGCTTCAGGCACTGCAGTGGCTCTTGTGTAACTTGATCCAGTCTTGTCCAGATCTTCTTTAAATGTCTCTTAAACTTAATAAACAACAAAATAAGAATGCTATTTTATCTTCAATCCTCCTGTATCTGATGAGAAAATGAAACTGAGCTTCTCTCAGTCATTTTAAGTAATTAAAATGATCAAGATCTTTCATCCAAACTTCTTGAGAGGTCAGTCTGAATTAATGTCAGACAGAATCCATTCTCACTTTGTGAGTTCAACCAGACTCCATCCAGAGAAACACGAGCAAAGTAAAAAGCAGCAGTATTAATCATGTTCTGAATGGACAGTGAACAATGTGTTGTGCTTACACATGATGTTGGGCCCAATTTTAGAGGATATGTACTATTTGGCCAAATTTGCCATCTACTTCAAAGAAAGACACTCTATGCTCTCAGATCAGGGCATCTCAGAAAAAAAAAAAATCAAACTGTGTGATAAACCAACATCCAAACAAATTAGGACCCAAATTGAGTCCATTACAGCACATCTAAAGTGTATGTGGGTTCGGTGGAGGGGTGACTTTGGACAAGACACTGACGAGAGAGGTGTGTATGGTCAGACTAACTAATTTTATACAAAATCAATGACTACAGCAGCAATGTAAACTGGACATGTCTCCTCACTGATTAACAATCTTGCTGTTCCTCTTCCACTGGTGCTTACAAAAACAAGTGTAAAAGTACCATTCATAGCTATTGGATTAGACATGATTGGACTCAATATATTTTGTATTATTTATAATTTAATATTTATTTATTTTTAACGTAATGAACAATCAGCGTTCTACACCAATGTACAGTGTTTGACATTGGCCTAATTGTGATTGTGTGACTGTGTCTGTGTAAGATGAGTCTTATCATAAGACAAGAGAATCAAAAGATTCATTACACAACACAACAAAACCACAGTCTGTGGTGTCCATGGTTCTGTTCAGTAGTCATCTTCATTTAACTTGATAAACGCCATTCCAAACTGTCGGTCTGAAGGACATGGTAAACAGTGTAATGCCCATCGTGATCATATTTACAAACATATTTATCTATTCATATAGCCTAATTGCTTTTATTTCTATATTTATTGACAGTTCATTATTTCAGTTCATTGGTTCTCAGTTCATTAAAACCCAGCAGAGTTGAATGGTCAATATATTTCACAAATGACCTCCTCTGGGCCTTTTTCCCCCTCAGCAAATTCTTCATCAGTCTTGTTGGTGGAAATGATGACAGTGCTGTCTACTCACACCCCTGACTAAACAAAAAAGCTCAACTGAATTTAAGTGGGAGAAATGGCAATATTCAAACATAAAACTGTCTTTTTATGTCTGTATTATGCTCACACCCTAACATTAACTCTAACAAGACCATTTTGGCTGGCATTTCTCAGATGTGACTGTGATCTGAAGCAAGTTCTGGAAAAAAAAAAAAAAACTGTGCTGCTTATAATTTTTGTTTGGTGATAAATTCATTATTTGGGGCACAACACAGATGCTCAGGTATTGCTGTTATTCACCGACAGTTGCAGCACCTCGCCTGGGGATTCCCTTCTGGCAGACCGACACACCTCTGTGGAGACACGGGCTGGAAGTGCTGGCTGCCATGCCTCTGTGCCATCAAATGCACGCTTGCTCTCTCTCCATCTGCAATGCTAGCCACACTCCACACACACACACACGCACACACAACCAAGGCAGCAGCCAGCCTATGACATCACCCTGAACACACTCTCTCTCTTTTGAGTACATACAAGCGAGCCAAGCTTTGCTGCGGGGCACCCGGCCGATGGTCGAGCTCCACTACGCCGGGGAGCGTGGGAGACGAGGGCGAATACAATCACATGGAGGAAATGACTCAGTACCAGGCAGGGAGAAGCCTTGAGACCCACAAGGCCACAGGCCTCTATCCCTTTCCCACCGCACCCCAGCCCATAGTCCTCGCCCCAATCCTCTCTATCCTCCAATCCTCAGCCCACCCCCTCCCCACCCCGTGCCCTCCTCAGCTGGGCAGCCTTTCACCGGCTCCAGCGGTCTGTGGCCCACTGGGAACTCACAACTGTGCGGCCATTGTAGCTAAGGTGAGTAATAAAGGCACATGACTCATTCACAGATTTGCCCCTGGCACCACACCAGCTGCCAGCACTGGATTTGATCACTACCACCAAGCCAGCAAGCCAGTCATACACTCTGAGGTTTTATTAGTAAGGGGAGGAGGCAGTGGTGGTGACGGGGTGGGGGTGGGGGTGGGGATGGGAGGGTGGTGTAACTTATACAGAGGTTAAGGAGTACATAACTGTACTCAGGCTGAGTATATCAGTGAATCAGTGCATTTGAGAGTCTGTGTCTGTGCATGTCTGTGTGTGTGTGTGTGTACGCATGTGTGTGCATGTGCGCAATAATGCACACTATGTGGGTGCACGAGAGTGTATGTGAGTGCGCACAATAATGCTTGATTCTAATTTGATAAAAAAACAGTAAGTGCCTGTTTGTCCAAATCTCTTTAGATAATCTCATTACAATCCATACCTCATGTTTGACCTTTTACGAAGAGCAGTCTTCCCTCAGCCTGCTGCTCCACTCCTGTTGAGGAACAAGGGAATTTCTGCCTGCCTGCTGGTCTAGGAGGGGAACTCATACTGGGGTCTCTCAGTCAGAAGCATGAGTAATCTCCTCTTGCTATCAAACATACAAGTACACACACTATGACTCTCACACTCAGCACACAGATGCCATCAGACTCCCTCATGCTTGTTAGGACATCTGGGTAAGATGCCAATCTAATGCCTAACTTTTTGTGTTTATCAAAACAATCAAAGACCATGAGAACACACAAGATAGGCATAGTCCCACACTCGTGTTTTGGTCACTGTTTTTCTCAGCCTTTGGCACTGAAATCCTCTATATCACACACTTTCTCACTGAACACTGAACTAGATCATTTCGGTGCTCTCCTGAAGTAAGCTTGAAGACTCTGTAATCCTAAACCTTATTGCTGCTGAGAGCGTGAAAAGTAATTTCATGGATCCATAGTCGAGCTGCCTGGCTGTCCTGCCCACGCGATGTCCCAAGGCCATGAGGTGAGGGGTCTCCAGCCGCGGCATCTGTCACTACAGCAACCACACACCTGGGGACGTGACATTTATCCCTCTTCACCATCATCGATCGTGCCTTGTAAGAGCCCCCCAGCCCTCCACCACACTCAAGAGAAGTGATTTCTCCTCTGAAAAGCCCCCTGAAAAACACTGTTGCAAAAGTTTGCTGTGGCCCATCGGGGACCTGCATACTGCTTTTGTTTTCACATCTTTTCCTATAGAACTGGCAAGAGTACATTCAGTAAATTCAGTACATACACTTCCCTCCACATCCCCACTCGTTCTCCTTCCCTCCTCATCTCCACTCATTGCTTTGCCAAGAACCACCTCTTTCCCCTTCATTTTTTTCTCTCTCTTCATCTCTCTCTCTCTCTCCCTCTTTCCAAAAGGCAGTCAAAACATGACTCACTGACCAAACTCAATTACCTGCCACATTTATCTGGTCTGGGGGCTTGTGCCTTTTGTGACCTAGGCGTAAATCTTTGCCCCTGGTCAATAATCTATTCTGCCTTTCCTCCAAGAGTCCTCCATTGTCATTAGCTGGCCAACGCGAAAGCAGCAGGAGCGAGCCGTGCCTCCAAGCGTCATTTGTCTCTTTAATCGCTGCCCGGTACCATCCCATGATGAGGTATGCTGTCGGACAGCACCACAGTGGCACTGAACAATAAACTCCTTGTGACTGGCATGTGGCAGGGCTGGCACCAGCAATGCTCGAATTTTTTTTTGGCTCAAGCCAAGAGGGAGGATTTTTCTTTTTGTGTGTTGTTGGTGGCGTTTCTCAGGGAGGTCTGTTGAGTAGGTGGGGAGCCTCTCCAGGAACAGGTCCACTAGGGTTGGTACCAGTGTACGGTTTTCGCCAAAACAACTTGAGAGTGTCACATTTGGAGGATAATTACTCTGACACGTATTTACATCCAGCGATTGTCTGGCAAAGCAAGCTAATTAAGCACAGAGCAGGCATATTCATGTGCGGCGTGCTCCGGCAGCACCAGAGTGGAGGAGATAATGAGTTTCATGACGAGCAGAAGGGCTGAGATAATGAGTTTTTACAGAGGCGGACGGAAAGGCAGGCCACTCAAATCTTCCGTGGACGTGACTAAAAGCTCTAGACTCAGACTCCGGAGCTCTTTTAATGGCGAAGGTCCCTTATGGTGTGCCACTCAGCACCAAACAGCTGCTGGCTTTGCTTGTGCTGAGTTAAAGGAAGTTTGCCATTTTGAAAGTCCAAAGGCAAACAGATACTCCCACTCTCCTCTGTGTCACTGCACAGAATGTCTTTATTCTGACTGAATGGGTGCATCCTTGTCTTTAATTTTTAGATGTCCAGATGACTATACATCTCATCATATCCCACAGTAAGCCTACATTGAAAGAATTGCTGACTACAGGGTGTTATCGATATATATCATGTAGCATGTATATATATATATATATAAAGTTCTACATGCTTGGCAATGGAAAAGCCAAATGGTCGGGGATCAGGCAGAACAAAAGGCTGCCATGGACACATCTTGCCAGTAGAGCAGAAGATGATGTGGATTTCTGCTCATCCTCCCAGATGTCACCCCTAACCATGATCCTTTGTTTGCACCCAAGACTGATGTCATCTACGCCAGCAAGTCTTTGTTCTAAGACTCACACTGAATCTATCTGAACCCATTCACCTCTACTTGTGCTATATCTCAGAGTACCTTTATCTGGCTACCATACAATGACAAACATCTCGATTTCATGTGACGTGGTCTAGGTCAGTGGTTCCCAAACTTTTAACTGCCATGTACCCCCTGAGACATTCTATGTCCTACCACGTACCCCCTGCACCATAGACAGATTGCTATTATAATTAATATTTTTCTAATTATTATTGCTGCATATACAAAATGTGAACTGATATTGATATACAGGCTACCATGTAGTGGCAATTGCGTTGTATTGGGGACAATTTGAGTGCAAGATCTTTGTCCACGTATAGTCTGTGCCTGAACTTCATGTTGGTGAGACCTGAGAATCTATTCACAGACTTTTTTTGTGTACCCCCTTGAATTGATCCAAGTACCCCCAGGGGTACTCGTACCCCAGTTTGACAACCACTGGTCTAGGTGAATCACATACCTTTAGAGATCTTCTCGTCTAACTTGAAGCAAATTGAAATGCTCAAACCTGTTCTACTTGGTTTGAAATGGTCTCATATTTCTCGTTCTTATCTTAATACACCAATCGTAGTTCACAGCACAAATGCTTCTGCTCATTTTCTATGGGGGACTGCATGGCCAGTGTGTCTGGACCCAGAACACAGAAGCCTATCTGGGGAGGCAGCTGTTGGTGCCAGTGAGAGTCAGCGTGGTGTGTCTGACTACGGCACAATAAACAAGGGAGTCTGAATAAAATAAACTGCTTGTGGATGCCAGGGAGTGTTTGTGCACGAGCACATGTTTATGGGAGGCTGAGCCTGTGAGGGAGAGATACACAAAGAGAAAGAGATTTGAGAAAAAGATAGAGAGAGAGAGAAAAATATCTCTGAATGCATCTCCTTTCTCACTACTATGGCAAGTTTAATGTAAAAAAAAACCTTCATCTTTCCAGTCCTATCAGAGAACAGAGGCTGTGCTAATTCAAATTCTGAAGAGAATCGGTGGAATGTGCCACATTGCCTTTTTTCAGAGGAAGTGACAAATGACAGTCAGTCAGGTCACAGCCACACTCCTTTTTTCAGAGTGCAAATGACATGAAAAGGACCTTTGTCGGCAGCCGAATGCAGCACGCGTCTCCAGCACTAATCGACTCACTCAGCCAAACATAACCCGCACTTTTCACTCCAGCGCTAGTGCATCGATCGAGAAAACTACTGCTTGAGCACGGGGCACAAATTTTCCCCGATGGTGTTCGGAAATGAGCCTGACACTAACGCCAAAACCTGTTCTGCTCTCCGAACCCTGTGCCCACCACTAGAGCACACACACACACACACACACACACACACACACACACAGAGGGAGATGGGCTGCAGTGATATAGGCAGACTACACTTTAGTCTCTCACTGGCCTCCTGTCTCAGAGTCACTGCATGCGGCAGGAGCAGCAGCAGCAGCCAAGCTGCAGACTGCAACATCATCTAACATGCTGATGAACTGAGCTGTATAAACTGTGAAATTTTGATGATGGAACTTCAAAAGAAGTTTAAACTGCATCAGTTTGCACATGGCTGCTTTCTCTCAGCACATGGCTTGTTTGTCTCAGCAGTGCAGGCGTTACTTTACTATAATGTCTGCATGAGGATTCATCACAAGACTTGGTTCTTTTGCTTACTGTTGACCTGTGACCCCATTTAAATCGAAAGATTGACAAACAAAATGAACACACAATGCAGATGGGAGGGATACATAAACATAAAAATGTGTTGCAAACTCGTCATATTTTCTGCTTGGCTGCTAGGTGTGTGTATATATATATCGAACCAGCAAAATCAATTGTGAAGCAACATAGCCTGAGTAACTGAAGCAGGATGAACCTTGACCTGGTCTTCCACCCTGGGACGTTAACTCCATTACAGCAGCAGAGGTGCGGAAGTGAGACTGAGAGAGTTAGAGCCGATCGATAAGCCCCAGCCAAATTCACCATCATGTCAAGCGGGCGAAAAGAAGGAGAATTAAATGTGTGTGAGGAGAAGAGTATTGTAATCTATTACTGGCAGGCCGAGGTTGAGGCGGTGCAGGTGGAGTGCCGTAAATTACGTCGGGGGGACTGTGGCTGTGAAATAAGAAGCACTCTGTCATTTGCACTACTATTAATACCAGCTCTGCCTTTCCATAAGCAGCCGCATTGATCCCACACTGTTTAAGAAATCTGCTCAAAAGAAAGAAAAAAAAAAGAAAAAAAAAAAAAGAATATCAAACAAAGTCTGGAGACAAAAGCAGGTGCTCGGTAGGTGATATTACTGGGAGCAGTCAAAGAATTAAAGTCCAAACCAATTATCAAACTTGTGTGACTGCTGTCAGTGCTAATGTTTTGGTTGTCTTTATTACTCGGCCCCATGACTTCACTCTGTGTGCAGAGAGGGTGTAGGAGATAGGGGTAAGGGTGTGTGTGTGTGTGTGTGCGTGCATGCATGTGTAAGTGTGTGTGTGTGTGTGTGTGTGTGTGTGTGCATGCACGTGTGTGTGTGTGTGCACGAGTCAGAGATAAAGCCCATGATTTATTCACAATTACGAAGGTATTGATTAACCGTGGGCGCACCTGCACAGGCCCTGCAGCATGCGAAGCTGACCTGACCTCAATTCTTATCAGTGTCGGCAAACAAGGCAGATAAGGAGCAGCTAAACATTAACCCTGCCACAAAGAGAGAGAGAGAGAGAGAGAGAGACAGAGAGAGACAGAGAAACGGGGGTGGGGGGCTCTGGCAGCAGCACACTGACGGACCTGTCACCACACCCATCTGACTGTCTCTTCCCTTCAGTCCATCACTACAGATTCTGATCACAAACCATGGCATCTTATTTCTGCTCTGATAGTGGATAATATATGAGGGGCATGGCAGACGCTGAGAGCAAACGTCAATATGATCCGTGTGAGGGCGTGGGATACTGCCAACAGCTCACGGCTGCCGGAGGAGAGAAGAAAAGAGTTCTGAACTTGGCGTGAGAAAAAGGAAAACAATTTGCTGCCACAGACAGTCATCTGTGTCAGAGATGATGCTGAATTAATTGTCTCTCCAATGACGTGGAAAAGCACTAATCTGCCTTTAGTGTGTTTGCATTGAATCCACTGGCTTTGTCATGCACACAAGCTCATGTAGCAGGTAAATATTCTAAATGAATCTCTTCTTGTACTGTGAAACGCCCACAAACTCTGATTGCTTTTTTCCCCCTCATCTTCTCACTTTCAGAGTGTACCTCAATACACAGCACAGAGACACCAAAGAATAGCTCCACTGCTGGTTTAACATTATCACCTCCCTACACACAAGAATAGGAATTTCATTTCATTTTGTTCTAGAACCTTTGAGAACCTTCACATGTTCTGTACACATAGTTTTGTTCCCTTGGCCCATTCATATATTCTCCAACAAACCCTCTGTCTCTTCCACCCTGCCTTTTACCTGCCTATATTTCAGTAGAAAAAATTCGGGAGATTTTTTTTTGGGGGGGGGGGGGGGCAGGGAATGATGGTAAAAACATTGATTTGGTTGTATATTAAGAAGTTTGGGTTTTGTAAATTACAGGAGATTCCAGGGAGAAATGAGCAAACGAGGGGGAGAAATGCGCAGACAGGGTCTATAGTACGGGAGAAATAGTGTAGGCAGCTATGGCTCTGACAGACATGTTGAGGGAGAGATGACAGTGGAGGAGAGAGAGGGGCCGGCTACTGTGTAAACAGAGGATGACAGAGGCATTCCAGTATGCTGCCATGGTGAGAGGATGGGCCTCAAGGAAATGCTAGTGTGGGTATGAGAGCAGCTGAACCACTAGAGGCATCTGCTGCAGGGGAGAGAAAGAGGCTGAGAATGAGACACTCACAGCCTCAGCTCCCCTCTCATACACACCTGTCTGACTATACTTTTACTACTTTTTCCTCGACCATTTCTGACTATACCTTTTTTTCTGACCTGTGCTTGATCCCTTTTCCAACAGTGGGGATCAATACAAAGTCATGAAACCGGTGTTCATCGTTATTCTAACAAAAGCCCATAACACTCTGAATCACTAAAACGCCCTAAGCTTGCATCTTTTCTTCTTTAGCTCAGTGGAATACAGCCATGAAAGATGTTGCAAACAATAACAATGTCAAAAGTGCACACCTTATACAGAATCAAGCCGGAATCAAGTCTGCAGTTCTTCTGAAATAAAGTAGGTTATATCCCTTTTTTTGTCTCCTAGGAGGAGACTTGGAGCTGTTGGTGTTTAAGAGTGCCGCTCTAATGAGCCGTGCATCCCACACGTTATGATTCACCGTGTAGTGCTAACAGCTGCTACCGTGAGCGAGGGTCAGCCCTGCTGTGACTGTGCCGCAGCAAACACTCCCAGCCAGGGAGGAAAACAACCTCATCACTTCACAAGCCCTCAGTAATAACTTCACCCAACCATTCTCTCCAGCAGCCTCTGTGATAGGGCACTAATGACTCAACTGCCATCCGCAAGCAGGTTGCTACAACAATAATGTTGATCCTTGCACTCAACTTAATTGAAAAAGTTTACCACATAGGCAGTAGGCAGTAGGCAATATCTGACTAAAAAAAAAAAGAATCCCCTCCAAGCCAGATAACTTTTTTCAATCTGTGAATCATTCTGAAAGACCTACAAAATCAGGCCTTTCATTTGAGAACAAAGTACCCTTTTGTGAGCAGTTACAGAAATCTGTTTAGAGAGCCAATAATGCATCATAAACAGTTTCCTTTATGGTTGGCTCATAAACAATCAGCTGTTTTTTTATCACACTGTGATAATATCACTTGAATGCAATGGCAGTGCGGAATGAAGACAAAAAAAAGATCAGTGTGGTTTTGGCCTTCAAACATTCCTTTGTTTTGAGACTCCAGTGAAGCCCCTGATAGATTCTTTTTGAACGTGCTATAGGGCCTGAGCTGGGAAGTCTGTTGTTTTGCTGTGGGCTTTGTCCTGACATAGCTTTGACTGTCAACCCTCCTTTTAATGGCTGGCATAAATGAGGCCTGAGAGAAAAGGCTGGGAAAGGGCCCTCTCTCCGCACTCTCTCCAGCCACCCTGCTCTCCGCCGCTCTGCCTCCCTCCGTCCATCCGTCCGTTCACACTCTAATGGATTAGAGCAAGGCCCATTACCCTCTTTTTCTGGCCTTGTCGAGTGGGGTGGCATCAATAGTACTGTTGTGTGGCACCCTGCACCTCAGTGTGTGAAAAATCAGGGTTATAGGGTGGGCCCCAAAACTTCCAGAACCTTCCCACAGTCCCACACACACCCAGGGTCCTACTCGGGGTCAAATCTGTGGGTGGTTGTGGTGGTGGGGGTGTCTGCCTTGATCCACCAATGAAGCTCGAAGGTATGAAATTACAATACCACGGCTGGAGACGTCCATCAGAGAGGACGTGTGTGGGGAGATGCTGGGACTCAGGGACCCAGAAAGGCATTGAGCAATACGGCAGTTAGTGTCTTCAGGTGAAGATTTATGATCACGCCTCCCATAACCAGGCTCCTGATGAAAGCACCACAGCGTTAGTGGGGAAAACAAACCCTCTGGGAGTCTATTAAGCACTACGAGTGCTTCAGGAATTGAAGCGTTTCAATTCGAGTACGGGCAAAAAGTTTTTTTTTTTTTTTTTTTTCCTCCCCACAAAAAGAATAGCAAGGGCTCACTTCTGCCCCCATAATGTGAGCCCATTTGGCTGCTTTTCTCAGATTCATAGGGATTACAACCCCTACTAATGCACTGTCACTTCCTCAAAGCAGACAAAAGCAGCATACTTCAAACCAGGACAAAGCTACATGAAGCCAGCAAGGGGTGGGGGGGGTTAGCGCAGACCTCTCTCTGCAGAACGCTCTGTTGAATGGTTTGGAATTAGATTAGAGCAGCAACACCGCCGCCCACTCCAGCTGGGGCCAAAAAGGGACCTGGAAAGGGAGAGAGTTTGGCCATTTAAAATGATCTCTCACAAGTGTCACTGTGTCCTACTTTGAGGGCCATGAGTGACTGTTGTGAGCACATACATTCTAATCACTGTCCGCACGCTGACAGAATGAGGCTGCCTCCTTTCCCCGCACTCAGGCTCCTCACCATGCAAGGCCATGGGCCACGCAGACCTCACAGGTGGGAGGGGGAAGAGGGCTGCTTTTCACAGTCTTGGCCGGAAAAAAAATGAACCCCCAAACAACTGACCATGAGCACCCTTGTTTTCAAGACTGGCAGCACCAGAATGAGCAGACATTCAAAGAGAATCACCTATTAGAGCACTCTGCTCTTTATCTCTCTCAGTGATTTAGTAAACTTGACTGGTTTTTAGCAGCTGTTTTTATCCAAAGCGTCACAGACTGCCGTCATGGGGTTCAGGAAACTATTTTGTGATACTGTTTTGTGATAAGCATACTTGTGTTAGACAAGACTCATGAAGTAGTGTATATATATATGTGCAATAGAAAGGGCACCCACAGTGCCACAGGGATACCAGGAGCCCAGTGAGAGGAAAACACCGTTGCCAGGTTGTTGGCCATGCAAGAGTGTGTGTGTGTGTGTGTGTGTGTGTGTGTGTGTGTGCATGTGTGTGTGTGTGCATGTGTGTGTGCATGTGTGTGTGTGTCACGTGTGTGTGTGTGTGTGTGTGTGTGTGTGTGTGTTCCCTTCTCTGTGTCTGGGCTCTTTTGTGTCACAGAGATGTTCACAGAGCAGGAATAGAAGGCTGATTAAAAGGACACTTCCTCCTCAGAGACAGAGAGACACTTTCTTCCCCTCCGAGCGTCAGAAGGCTCATCACAGGAGCTGGGGACCTGATAGCAACCACAGCACCGCGGATGCTAATTAAATTAAAAGCCTTCTTTAATAAGAGAGGAAGTCAACGTAACAATTTATCCCGACTTTGCCATCAAAGGCAGCAGCTGAGAAATAAAAAGGAATAGGAAAACATATAACCTACAGTTACAAAGATTTCTGTTTATTACATCTCTCTCTCTCTCTCTCTCTCTCTCTCTCTCTCTCTCTTTCCTGCCTTAAAGGAAAAAATACATTATCTGAGTTCTGAGGTATAAAAAAGGCTCCTCAAACTTCCTCAAATGAACTTCTAAAATACCCCTGACACATGACACCCTTTCTCCTCTAAATCCACTTAAGATAAGGTCTCTGACTGAAGCTCAACTCCCTCAGTTGCCATACCAGATGATTTTCTTTGTACAATATTGAAATATCAGTGGAATCCGACAATTATGTGCCACACTAGGGTAACCAAAAAGCACAGGAAGAACAGAGGATTATCATAAATTTCCATTGCCAAATATTTGAAGAAAGAAATATAAACATATAAACTATCTACCTCCGCTCCTGGTCACAGTTTCGTACATACCATATCTGTTGATAGACGGGTTCCTCTCCCATTGCTGGCACAAAGCAAGCAGTGCGAGAAGACAGAGGTGTTTCATTTGAAGAATAAAGACTCCTCAAAGCCTTTTACGAGGACGTCACCAGGTCAAGGGTCAACTGGATCCTCTCCGTGAGCTGGCGACCACATCATAGGGCCGAGGAGGAGGAGGAAGAGGAAGAGAGTCTCTCCATCTTATGGAAATGAGATCCATGACTATTCATCCAGGTCCCCGGAGAGTTCATTATCAACACTTTCCCAGCATAATTGGCTAAAACTATGAATTTGCCATTTCGTCTCTGTGTCTCTCTGCATCTCGCTCTTACCTCAGTCCCTCCCCCAACACACACACACACACACACACACACACACACACCTACTAGCTTTAAGCACTGGGAACACCTTCAAAAAGAGAGCTTCTCATTTTCAAACTCTTAAATCAGTTCATCTCTTCTCTTCACTCAGTCTCTCTATCTCTCTCTCTCTCTCTCTCTCTCTCTCTCTCTCTCTCTCCAAATGCCTCTCTCTGCTTCCTCCCTCTCAGTGTGCCCTCCTCCCCTATAGAAGCAGTTAAAAATTTGGCCTCTGAAGTTAATGTGAGCATCTGCTCCAGCTGGCAAACAGCGAACAGCAGATTTTACAAATCCATCTATTTGGCTGAGCTAATTACTATCGGATCGGGAAAAAGAAAAGTTGCTAAGAGAACGAGCGGCACCTGTACGGCAGACAGGAGTAAAACGGCACTGTGGATTGATGAACTAAACAAAAACAAACAAACAAACAAACAAAACACAGGACACTGAAAATAAATGGGGCAGAGCATTTAGCTGTGTTTGCTTTTCAAGCAGGGGCTTTTTTCTTGCACATCTTTGCCTCTGTCTACTAAAATGGCTGGGTTGATTCAGGGGACATTTTTTACTCCTGTGCACCACACAGACGCCATGCATCTGGGCAGGCCCATTCTAAATAAGGTTAGCAGCAGCTGGTAGCGGCTGCCTAGGGCCTCAGCAGAGAGCTACGCCACGGGCACCCAGCACCTCTGAGCTCCATCTGCATGTGTGGGTGGGTGTGGGTGGATGTGGGTGGGGTGGGGGGGGGGGGGGGGTGCATGAGTAGGAGGTGACACCACAACATAATGAAACTCCATTAATCCATTCGTCTTCCAGGGATGGATGCGGGAGGGGACCCCCTGTCTTTTTTTTTTCT